>JAOWBR010061947.1:0-12931 GCA_028571145.1 Dionaea muscipula
GGTGATGGCGTAAAGGGATACCGTTTGTGGTACAGGGAATCTGGGTATCCGAAGGTGATTGTTTGCTGCGATGTGACGTTTGATGAGATGATCACGGCTTCACGGGAGCAGTTCGTCGTTGATGATGTTCCCACTTCAGGTGGAGTGGATGAGATAGCTGATGATGTTGAGAAAGTTCAGTTGCCGCAGAGAGTTCAGTTTCAGGTGGAGGTGGTTCCAGCCGTTTTCACTGATGAGTCAGTTCAGCCTGGTTAATCAGTTGCCTCTGTAGATGATCAGTCAGATTAAGTCACAGTTGGGGATCAGTAGGGTGCAGTTCATGAGGTTGGTGGTAGTTCGCAGGCTCAGGCTGGAGAGCCTAATATTATTGTTGACAGTATTGCGCAGGGGCGTTCCCGGCGTACCATTCATCCTCCGGAGCGTTTTGGCTCTTGGGCTAGTATTGCTTTTGTACTAGCGGTGGAAGAAGAGATTGAGTATGAGGAGCCTGACTCCTATCGTGATATTGTTTCTAATTCTGATGCTGCCAGTTGGGTTGGTGCTATGGAGGAGGAGATGGAATCTTTGGACAAGAATGGTACATGAGATTTGGTTGAACCTCCCAAGGGGAGAAAGCTGATTGGTTGTAAATGGGTATTCAAGATGAAGGAAGCTGGTCCGGGTTTGAGTATTCTCAAGTTCAAGGCTCGCCTGGTGGCGCAGGGGTTCAGTAAAAAAGAGGGGTGTTGATTATCATGACATTTTCTCACCTGTGGTAAAATACTCTTCTATTCGTGTTCTTCTTTCTATTGTGGCCCTGCAGGATTTAGAGCTCCACCAGATGAATGTGTAGACGACTTTTCTTCATGGGGACCTTGAAGAGGAGATTTATATGAAGCAACCAGAGAGTTTTATTGTTCCTATCAAGGAGGATCTTGTTTGTCTGTTGAGGAAGTCTTTATACGGGCTGTAGCAGTCTCCCCGCCAGTGGTATATGAGATTTGACTCCTATGTGACTTCTTGTGGCTTTCGTAGGAGTGAGTTAGATGCATGTGTTTATTTGCGGGACCTTGGTGATTGTTCTCATATATTTATATTGCTTTATATTGATGATATTTTAATTGCTGCGAAAAATATTGAGGATGTTTTGTTAGTTAAGGAGATGTTGAGCCGTGAGTTTGACATGAAAGATTTGAGGGAAGCTAAGAAGCTATTGGATATGGAGATTACTCGAGACCGCAGTTCTGGTCGACTTTCCGTTTCGTAGCGGAAGTATGTGGAGAAGGTTTTGGTTCGGTTCGGAATATTGGACGCGAAGCCAGTTTCTACTCCTTTGACTTCTCAGTTTCGGCTTTCTTCTTCTTGTTGTCCTGCAGTTGGTCCTGAGAAGGCAACTTACATGGCTCGAGTGTCTTATTCTAGTGTTGTTGGGAGCTTGATGTACGCGATGGTGTGCACGCGTCCTGACTTGGCTCATGCGGTGAGCGTTGTTAGTCGGTTCATGGCTAATCCTAAGAAGGTGCATTGGGCAGTCGTGAAGTGGATCCTCAGGTATTTTCGTGATACTTCTATTTTTAGTCTTTTGTTTGATCGGGGTATGGATAGCTCGGGTCAGGTTGCAGGGTATTCAGATTTTGACTTTACTGGTGACTTAGATTTGCGTCGTTGATTTCTGGTTATGTATTTGTGCTTTGTGGTTTTGCTGTTAGTTGGAAGGCGCATTTACAGCCTGGTGTTTCTTTGTCTATAGCGGAAGCAGAATTGATAGCATTGGGTGAAGCGATCAAGGAAACATTTTGGTTGCATCGGTTTCTCATTGAATTGGGTGTTCCTCAGGAGAGGAAGGTTGTTTTTTGCGGCAACCAAAGCGCCATCTATTTAGCAAAGGATGAGCGCTTTCACGAGAGAACAAAGCATATTGACGTGCGCTTCTTCTTTATGCGCGCTCATGTTCATGCCGGAGATATTGAGGTGGCGAAGGTTAGAACGGAGGATAATCCTACTGACATGTTCACAAAGAGCCAAGTGAGTTCCGTTTTTGCTCATTGTGTTGGTTTGGTGGGCGTTCGCCCATGTCTTGTTTGATCTGGCTCCGTGGGAGCATTTGTGAGCTTTGCCTCGTTTGTGGTCGTTTGGCCGTTGGTTTTATGTTGGATGCTGCTCTGCTATTTCTTGGTGTTTTGGTTTTGTGCCATTTTCAATTTTGGGGTTTGTTATGCTCGTTTGGCCGGAATGTTGTCGAGGTGGAGAATTGTGAGGTATGGACGACTCTCATTCCTTTTGTGCACTGTTTTAGTGTGTTTTGTGGCTTGTGGAAACTTGCCGAAGTCCCGCGGTTGAGTTTGGATGATCGAGAAATCGTTTGGGCGAGTTTTGGCAGGTGCTGGGCTAAGCACGCCCGTGTGGCCAGGGGCACGCCCGTGTTGGCGCACACGGCTTGGCCATATTCCTGGAAACGGGCCGTATGCGGCCTGCTCTTTTCTTTGGAATTTCTGAGGCGAATCACGGGTGTGTCCAGTCTGAATTAATTAATGACGAAGAGTTTTCATCTAATTAATTTGATCTATACAATACAATATTATACAAAAAGTCACAAAGTTACGAGATGGGGAACACAGTGTACTAATTATGAGACTTTCTGTGTTTATATATGTTACCTTGAGTAAAAAGGACAGAAGCTAGCCCTGTTAGCCCACGGTAGCTGCATCTACAAATTTAAAGAAACCATTGGGTTGGGCTGAGATCTATGATCTCTTCTCCATCTGATCATTAATGATCAGCTCAAAAATGGTCAAAATACGCACAGGAAATTGAGAGGCAAACTGGCAGCAGCACAGCAGGCAATTTGATGATCAATGAGCGAGCGCGCGAGGAGAAGCAAATTCAGCTTTGGCTTAATTAGGTCTCACAGCTAGCTAGCGACTATTCAGCCTCATATATATATCATGTCTATCTATAATATTCTTTCAGGTACGTTTCATTGAAAGCGTGCATGTCAAACAATGAGAGTAACCAATCAAAAACAGATACTCAAATAACATTTAAGTTGCATGAACTGTTGAATTTTTTTATTTTTTTTTATATGTATATAGTGATTTTTTATTCTAAATGAAGGCGATGATACTCAAAACAGATACTCAAATAGGCGATGATACACTACTTTCAAGCTTGGAGCAGTAACCCTTCCCATGCCCATTAGGATTAGGTTGCCCTGCTGCTGCTGCATGATTATGAATCTACACACACACACACACACACATTTATATCTTCATGCACTTTCATTATTAGCTAGGTACAGCAAGCATGAAGCAGCTAGAGCCATTCCTTGTTTTAATATATATCTTGTCCTATATGCAATGCAATCAAATGGGAAATTGTACAACAGCCTCAGCCTGAAAATTATGCACCCATCAGAGAGTGCTTCACTGCATGGACTAATTAATTAATTTTATACATTATGCAGTTTACGAATTGATCAGAATTTTGAGTATCTGCACTGTTGAATGATTTTTTCACAGTGCAGATCAGAAGCTGGCCAGTTACAGAAGAAGCTAGCTAGCCAGTTAAAGCCTAGTTGAAATAGCTTTGGCTTCATCACTTCATGCAGATGCAGTAGGCTAGCAGAAAAAACAAAAGGGAAATAATTAATGGTGGGGTTTCAATTTCAATACTAGTCTTGCAGGGGACAAACTCATCAATGCCTGCCCAAACTAGAGGCTTTCTTCCTCTTACCCGTGTCTCTCCCTCTAGTAGCTCTTGCACTAGTCATAGGAATTTGGTTGAGGCAAATTACCAAGCACTTGATGTGCACCAAACTATCAAACACTAGAGATGGGATACACTTGACTCCAATACACACCAAATTAATACACACCATGTATCAACAAATCAATCAGCAAATCCGACACAACTCCATAGTAAATCCACCCATAACCACTTAATCAAGTTTCCCAAATTTAACCCTAACTTCAAAAACCACCAAATATCCAAGTTAATCGGGAATAGGGGAAGATGTGCAAACCCAATGTGTGGTTGTATGTGGTCGGCGGTCGAGCAATGGTCGGCGGCGAGTTGAGGCTGGCGGCCGAGTGGTGGTCGGCGTCGAGATTCCAGTGGGAAACTTGAGGATGTTGGATTTCCGCGGCGCCCGTTGGTTTTTGTTTTGGTGTAGACTGCTGCTGGATCGCGTTCCCTATTAGGATTTAACCCGTTTCACGAGTCACGAGAGAAGCACATGACCGCTTTGAAACTGTAACCGGCGCCGATTAGCTTCAACAGGCGTGCCGGTCGAATCACCCAGAACTCACTGCCTCCAACCGGTGCTCCACCGGTCTCTGACAGGCGTCGGTCAACTGTTGTGTTGGTGATCTGTGTGCAAGAGAAAAACTGTGGCGATGACCCAAGAGGTTCTAGAATATACAACATTCTCAAAGAACAAAATACTAATGAAAGGAAATAAAAGAACTAGCTACGCTTGGGTTGCTTCCCAATGGCAAGCAACACCTTTGTTTATCGTCATTAACCCCCGACATTGTTCATTATCACTTTTCATAATTCGGTAATGCTACGGACACCTCGTCAACACCGAGCATTCCGAAAACATATTATTGGCAAAAATTGGCCATCTATGGTTGTTTGAAGTTCACATCACAAAAATACCAAAAACTTATCAATGCATTACAAAGATGTCAGTTTGTTTTCTTTTGCATTTATTTGGTATTATTCTTATAAATCTACATGATTCAATCTGAAACTCGATATATGTATATGAACATGTTCTGTATGTGTGTGACCAAAACTGCATGCGGATTACTATATGAACTTTCCCAAGATACAAAATAACAATACTGATCAAGCAATTCAAAAGAAATAAACAGAAGTTGTTGCCAAGAAGTATATGTTCAAGTAACTGTGAGATATTCCTTTACGCCAAGCAATTGTGATTGCCAAGAGAAAGCAAGCATATATTCTTACGCGTAATAAATAAACTTTAGCTTCCTTTAACACACAAAAAACATCTTATTATAACATCTTTTCTTTATGTGACAACAAGCATTGGCATTTGATGCACTATAATAACATGTGATTGCCAAGAGAAAGTATTTGCATTTGCATTTGATGCACTACAAGAGAAAGCAAGCATCTATCCTTTGCCCTGCCTTCACGATTGTAGTTGCCTGGGGAAGGAATTACAATCACTGTATAAAAAGACCTCCATTACTGCAGATCATCTTCACCCCCCATCAATCTCCTTCCCTACTTCTTCAAGGTTGAGATAGAGTTGTTGCTGCCCAGGTTTAAAAGTCATTCTCTTAAATAAGGACCAGGGCATCTCTTCGGAGAGTTCTTTCAAGTCATAAGTCGTCCCGGCTATTTGTGGTTAGCAGAATCTTACTACCTATATTTCCACCCATCAATAGACTTTTTAACTCGTGCCACTTGTTCAGATCCTCATTCCACACATTATCTAACACGAGCAAGTGCTTATTTCCATCAATTAAACCGAGTTGGCTTTGCACCTGGTCTATCTCTACATCTTCAGGCTTCCTATTCATCGCCGACATCAAAATTTTTCTAATTATCACTTTAGTGTCAAAGACTTCTCCCACATATGCCCATAACTTTCGCTCAAAGTGCTTGTTAATCTTGTCATCATGGAACACAAACTGAGCTAAAGTAGTCTTCCCTAATCCCCCCATACCAACAATTGAGAGAACAGATATGTTCTCCCCAACACTGGAATCAAGCATTAACATTTCAAAAATTGTTTTCCTATCTTCATCTCGTCCAATAACTTCATCTCGCCCATTTTTTGCCTTCCATTACTTTTCTCCCCAACAAGCATGGCTAAAGATGTATTGTTCAACATTGTTGAGGACCTCCTCAAGAATTTGGCTTCTAGAGCAGTGCAAGAGATTGCAGCAGCCTGGGGCTTCAAGGGCCAGCTGGAGAAGTTTAAGGACTCTGCCAACAAGATCAAGGGTGTGCTTTCTGATGCCGAGCAGAGGCAAGAGGGGAACGAGGCGGTATGGCTCTGGCTTGAACGGCTGAGATACGTTGTCTATGATGCCGATGACCTTTTCGATGAATTTAGCACCATGGTCATGAGGAAGGAATTGATGTCTGGCTGGACACTATCCAAAGAGCTACACCTTTTCTTCTCCAAGTCCAACCAGGCTGCTTTTGCATGCAAGATGTCTAGGCAGGTGAAAAAGATTAGGGGAAAGTTGGATGACATAGCAAAGTATGGTGATCGGTTTGCATTTAGGAATGATATTGGACAGGCGTTGAGCTCGGTAAGGAGGGAAACTCACTCTTTTGTTCGTGCGGATGAAGTTATTGGACGAGATGAAGATAGGAAAGCAATTCTTGAAATGTTAATGCTTGATCCACTGTTGGGGAAAACATATTTGTTTCCTCAAATGTTGGTATGGGGGATTATGGAAGACTACTTTAGCTCAGATTGTGTTCCATGATGACAAGATTAACAAGCATTTTGAGCGAAACTTATGGGCATATGTGAGAGAAGTCTTTGACACTGAGGTGATAATTGAAAAAAAAAATTGGTATCGCTGACAGATAAGAAGTCTGAACATGTAGAGATAGATCGGTTGAAAAGTCAACTGCGCAGATTAATTGATGGAAAGAAGTACTTGCTCGTATTAGATGATGTGTGGAATGAGAATCTGAACAAGTGGCACGAGTTGAGAATTCTATTGATGGGTGAAAATATAGGTAGTAAGATTCTGCTAACCACACGTTCAAGTGTCGTTGCACAAATAGTCGGGACGACTTATGACTTGAAAGAACTCTCCGAAGAGATGTCCTTCCATTTTTCACATTATAAGAATAACTGCGAGGAAGTCATCTACTCGTCATAGAATTATATCCTTTGTCCTACTACTTCTTGAGATGCGCTATACGTTGCAGGCACACGTTGGAGGAGATTCATGATCTTACGAAAAATCTCAGATTTGGCATACCCGATGTATTGGATCACCTTAACGGTGTGTTCCTCCTTGGTCCTACACCATCGTTGGTTCTTCCCAACACGTCAATACAAAAATTCCTCGAGTTGCCGTTCTCTGATCTCGTATGGCCATCTCACGTCGGAGGTTATTCCAAATTTGCACTTGACTTCGACAGCCATAGTAATGATAATAAGGTGGTGACTATAACTTCTTGTACTTGTGCAATCTACTCGCTTAATGCTGGCTCTTGGAGGCATATTCATGGTGTTCGTGACGAACACGCCAACTATTTTCATTGGTTGAGCTCTACAATCTTTTGGAAGTGGCTATTCATTGGATTGTGATGACACCGAGGACGGATGAGGAATGTGGCTTTGAGCGTTTTCTGATTTCATTTGATGTTCATACAGAGAGTTATAATTCTCTAGACTTGGTGAATAGTACACCACCTCCCGGTACCCAACAATCACTCAAAAATAATTTACAAAAGGAAGCACAATTATTGTAATTTCATCTATCTGAAGAGAAATAGTGAATTGCTATTTGACGAGGGGTTTCACGAGTCAAAGTCGTTCAATATTAAGACAAGGAGTTTGAGATATATAGACGAAACCGCTCCTAATAGCTTCTCTTACACCACCATATACATTGAGAGTTTAGTAATCTATTCTCAAGGAACGGGATATGAGAGAGGAGAAAAGAATATAAAAGGAGTATTTGAACAGCATTGCAAAGGCTATGATGAAGCTTGAAACACAATAATAAAATCTTTTTATAGGGCCGTGCAAAGGTCATTCAAGTTGAGGAAGCGAAATAGAGTGTTTGTTGGCTTTTTCCTCTTTGCAATGGTCACAATAATAGGTGAATGATCTGAGAGACATGGCTCCAAGAAGCAAGCCTCGGCACCCTCAAATTGATCAAACCAGGAGGCATTGCCATTGCTCTATCAAGCTTATTTCTCATCCAGGAGTCAATCCCCTGATTATTGGACCACGTATGCAAATAGCCCGTTCCTTTGAGATCCTCAATCCCACCCCTCAAACAACAACAGCTCAGAAAATCCTCACAAGGAACACAACAAATATTATCATGCCCTATTTTCTCATAGGCAAACAGAAAGGCGTTGAAGTTCCCCATGACAATCCATGGGCCACGACATCTCATTGCATACTCTGCAAGTTCATCCCACAACTCGTCTCTGCACTCTTGAATTTCTGGCATAGACAAAAGACACAAGGAACCGAGTACCATCCTCCACAGAAATCACCTCACAGTGCATCACCTGGTCTGTGGCCAAAACACGCTTCACCTGCACACAGCTCCTGTCCCAGAGGCACCAAATTCGACCATTCTCAGCAGCATCATAATTGGTCATCATCATAGTTGGTCATCGCACCCCAGCCTCTGCAGCAAGCATTCATCACTCTCATAGACTTATTGACCTTCACCCCAGTCTCTATCAAACCTAACAATCTAACATTATTCTTGGCTACAAGTCGCCTTATTTCCAGGTGCATTGGGGATCGATTAAGACCCCTAATATTCCATGCCGCTAGAATCATTGAAGAGTGCACCCCCTACTGCCTGAGCCTCTCCATCACATAATAGGAAAAATTATTTCCACTAAGTCAATAAGGCAAGGAAATCATGGCTAAGCAAAAGAAAGGTTGTGTGTATGGCATGAAGTGGGTACTAGCGATAAGATGAAAACGAAGAAAAATAGGCACGTAGGCCCAAATTCACAAGAAAATTGACTTCCGTCATTCCCTGGGTAACCAAAGTTCTTACCACTAACCAAGTCTCATAGTCACGCCCAACTCACTAGTGCAACGTACGTTTATTATTGTTTTCTAATCTGTAGCACTCACCTTTCCATTATTTTGCACCTAAAAAGTCACCTACTTACATGTGTCATCTCTCATCTTACCACTAAACTTGGCTAAGTGCATAAAAAGTTTTGGCTCAATCCTAGCACAACTACCACGAGTAACCAAACTCCAGAAGATAAAAGATGTAAAAGAATGGAAGCATGCAAAGCAAAGACATACGCAGACAATCCCAAGAACTCATGCCAATCAAACTAGGAACATATAAAGCTAAGCGCATGACAATCCAAACCAAATTTTTTTTTGTATACCCTCCCCAACTTAAATCTAACATTGTCGTCAATGGAAAAGAGAAAGGAATAGAAAACACCTGATAATGTGAATAAAACAAAGCGAAGAGCTTCGAATGAGGATAGGAAAAGAACCTGCAAAAGACAAAAGAAAAAAAATAAAATAAAAGAAAGTACTCAAAACAAATAAAAGAAACAAATACGAGAAATTAATTTTTTATTTTTTTTTTGGTTGCCTACGGCCTTAGTGGCCACTACTGTCAGCTCGTAGCGGTGCTGGCCTGGAGCAGGAATGATGCACAAGTCGCTACGGCCGTAGGGATCCCTACACTCATGGATCAATCTCAGAGTCTTATTAGGAGTACCAAATAAGATTCGGGAACACACGAACGGATTTTAAAACACATCAACACATGAAATCAGTTCCAACAGCTTATCGTGACATATATCAATCTCAAGAACACTTGTACTGATTTCAAGACTGGTCAACAAATCAGTTCAAAGATGCTAGAATCAATCTCAAGAACTCTTAGAACAGATTTAAGAAAAAATGAGAAGATCAAATCAGCCTCTATTACATGTGATACACAAATCTCAGAGACAACCAAGGCGTTTCATTGTCGGATCAATATACACATGCATAATCATGAAACCAAAGGCTGTGATAGACACAACCAGAGTATAAAACAAGCATCAAAGCTCCTATACCACTATTAGGATAAAGTGCAGCGAATACAAGATCAAATAACAACACCAATAACAACAAAACTACTGATTTATCAAGGTAACCGAATGAGTTAACCAACAACAATTCTATTCATGCTACAGAATACCAAACCAGTGTAAACAAAACCTTCCAGTCTTCCAATCGACGGGAACAAAGTTACTCAAGTTCTCAAGAACATGAAAAAAAACCTAGAATACAAACTAGCTCAAACAACTAATCACCAGAATCAATTTGTATAAAACTCAAGAATAAGAAATCGGGTATATACACTTCACAAAGCTTAAATTGGAAGGAATATACCATATCGTGAGCTCAGTATTAGCCAAAAGCTTCACTAAAATCGGATCGAAGAACCACAAGAGGGCGAGAATCGCTGAATGGGTGTTCGGCCGGGTCGGAAAATGGTCGAACGAGGCTGGGTTAGCAAAGGTTGTCGGGCAGGCAACCGGGCAGGCACTCGGGCAGGCGACGCGCAGGGTGGAGAAAGGAGAGTGTTGTCTAGCAGGCAAGAGGGGGGTGCTCCGAGCAAGCTTGGCCGGAGAAGGTAGAGAGAGAAGTTTGTCACGTGAAATGAAAGGGTGGAAGCCTATTTATAGACATGAACGACCGGCCAAGCATGCCGACGAGGTACGCCGACCAGGCATCCCGGCCAAGCTGGCCGCTTTACCCCGAAAACTTCAGAAAGTCCGTTTGAGAAATCCGGAGCTCCGATTGACGAACAGTCAGCGCCTACACGTTCGTTGCAAGATGGGGAATCTTCCAAGATGGGTTCGGTCAAGCTTGGCCGTGGTTGACCAGGTTTAACCAACGACTCGGTTCTAGTCGGGTCAGGTCGGACGGTCCAATATCAAACCATTTGTCCACGTGTTCCTAGGGGATATTTCCCCCGATATCATCAATCCTCCAACTTCGTAATGCGAACGTAGTTCGGATTGCAAAGTTAGAAAACCAATCAGCTCTGACTTAAACTTTGTGGGCAAAGTCCGAGACAATCTGTCAGAGCAGACTGGCATGCAAAGTGGGTTGAGTGGTGTCTTGACAGCCGATTAGCCTAAGCTTTGGATACCGGTGCCAGTCAAAAAGAAAGGGTTGGGGGTGTCGAGCTAGATCGACAACCCGGGCGAGATCAGTCGCCATGAAGTCCATGAGGTGAATGGACAGAATTTACCCAATGTAGAAGCGCTTACCGAAGAGTTCGTCTGAACTGGGCATGCGCCGAGGAGTTGACGCTACGTAGAGATCCTTGCGTCCTGCGGGCCTGCAGAAATCGGACGTAAACAGTCCAAAAGAATGTTATTAATGAAAGCCAGCACTTACGACATCGGTAGAAAAGTCGAGAGCATTTGGCTGTGAGAGGCCCGAAGCGTCGGCTGAGGAGTCGGAGGTAACGGCTGGGGAGCCGGAGGTGACGGCTGAGGAGCCGGAGATGTCGATCCTGAAATTAAAACATGTAGCAATGATGGTTAGATTGTGTGATAACTTGAAAATAGAGGATATTGGTGACCGAACGGCCAAACTTCATCGCTCATGGACAGAAAACGGTTGATGGTCGTTGATTAATGAGTCAGAATATATAATAACAATCGAGGGAGGGACATTCAAATGTCATAACATCCTGGAGAATCATAATAGCAGCGACGGAACGATCGGTCTTCATAATCGATGACCGAGAACAGGTCATGGCCGATAAGTCCACGCTAGAAGCTGAGCGGCTAAAAATAAATAATCGGTCGAGCGATCTGCGGGCATAGTCACCGACTTTCAAGTGAATAGAGACCATTTGACACTGGGTCGAAAATTCTGAAAAATATAATAAGGGTGACTGCGAGGATGGATGTGGCAACCATTAAGCCGGAAGCGGGTAAGGGTCAATTATGCCAATAATAAAGATCCTGCCTTATAAATCTGGAGGCTGAGAAGCCAAAAATATAATTATGGCTGAATGGCGGGAGAAACGGATGCAACACCTGAAGGTAATTGTCGCTTATGGAGCCGAATAGATTATGAAACCGATAGAAATGGTCTGGCGGCCGGAGACCGAGTGTTGTGGTAGTTCTTTGTTTTATCGGTAAATAAAACTTCATTGAAATAAACGAGATAGTTACATCAACGAAAGGAGGGAAGTGCAAAATTCATCAATATGAAGCGAAGAAACCCAACAAAGTTGGCCTCCAACGAATCAACATATCATCTGCAGGCACAACCCAAAACTTGAGCGAAACCAAACTCATCCTAAATGCAGTCCCCAATCTAACAGGAGAGCCACCAAAGTCTCGACAAAATAAAGCAAAGGGAAACAACTCTAAACTCCACACCAAAAACAAAGCCCGAAGAGCTAGGTGATCGAAGTCCGATGTGCAAGATGATCGATGTCAGCAACAAGAGCCGGCAAACAGGAGACTCCAAGCACCAAAATCTATCAAGACACTATGTAACAGCATGAACAAAAGAGACACACCCATCATCCGCTGAAAACAAGCCGAGGAAGCTGGTTAGTGAACCAGAAGAATTTAACTGGTAATGACCGAACGGTTGAATTTAATTGGTAAGTGAACCAGAAGAATAACGGTTGATGGTCCGACACTCAGGCGACATGGTGTCTTTAGAGGGCGATAATGAAGACCGAACGTCCTGATTGAGTGACTATCTAGCCGGAGGATAGGCAGTGGCCGACAAGTCGATAATAAGGGTTGAGAAGCCACTCCAGGCTTTGTCGGAATTATTTTCATCTTCCCACAAGCTGGTGCTCCATCGTTCGTTTTCTAGATAGAGTTGTGGATGTGGCGTATATCCTGCAGTCCTGTACTTACAAACATTGCGGACTTGCACAAGAGTGGTTAGATGTGGATTTGAGATAAGAGCGTAGTGAAGTCGTTTGAGAATCCGATGAAATGGCTAAAGAGTCTGTGTGTGTCGGCTGAGAAATCGATTAAAAAAGACTAAAGTGTGTATGAATCAAATAAATGGAGGAGCAAACCTTATAACAGCTGGTGTTGGCGACCGAACAGTCGAATGACAGCCGATGAATTGGAAGCAGTCGTTGGCCGACTGGTTGATCAGCGGTGGCTAAACGGTTGCAAAAAGTCACAGCTGACGGGTGTTATCTCTCTCATCGTAGAAGTGGACTAGGTCCTTTCA
>JAOWBR010062057.1:0-15295 GCA_028571145.1 Dionaea muscipula
TAATCTTAAAAACACACGATAACTACTCCGAAAAATTAAAAGAAAAATCTTAAAATCTCGTAAATAAATTTAAAATCAATTAAACGCACACCACGGGCCATCTCGCCCGAAACCACCCGGTCCGTCAAACGCGACCCGGACCGTCTCATAAAAAAAAATCGCCCGGACCAACCGGAAAAAAAACAGGACAGGGCACTACACCTAACACGTCGGGTACCCAAGTTGCATGCGCATTATCCATGGCTATGTTTTGTTTATGATTGGTTGATCACACAGGTTTTATACTTGGTTCTGATATTCCACATTGTTGGTCTTGACTGATGATTTATCATGTATCTATCACGCTATCTCTTTTATTTACCCGTGTAGTTAGTGACCCCTTCCTGTTTTACCCGACCATCTCCGCGCCGCGGATTAAAGTGGTTGGCCATATGACATACGTTTGACTTGGGTCACTAACTACACTAAGCCATGTTTTAGCCTTATTTCACTTTCTCATAGTATGCCATTAGTCTGTTTACTAACCACTGTACATTCCCCGGAATAATTTGGCGCAGGTGAGCAGGTTGAGAGCTAGATGGATGCTCGGGAAGACGGGACACGCCTCTTCAGATTTTTGTTTGGGTTGTGCATGCATCTTTTGGTTTCTTTTGCATAGATTCACGTTGAGATGCTTGACTCTCTAGATTGTGATTTGTTTTAGATGCATTAGGACTTGATGATGTAGCTTGTCCTTTCCCATGGGTCTTTGAACCCTTGTACCCCGATGCGGGTCTTGGATTGATGATTTCCCTTTTATGGGTCTTGACTTTCTTCCGCATGATTGGTTTCACTCTGATGATTGGGATTTAGTTTTCCCCTTGATTTAGTTTTCCCTTCGTGGGTTTGATTTGACTTCCGCATGATTAGATTTGACTCTGATTTGATGTTGCTAGATTTAGCATGACGGGTTTGCATGTTGGGTTCGGTTTAGGCTTACGGGGCACGTGGGCTACCCCCACGGGTCTCATGTCGGTCCCACCCGGGAGCGGGTGTGACAGAATTCCTTCAAAATTGAGAGAATCCAAACTATCTCACATGTTGCATTTGTGATGGATCTGTACTCGGCTTCAACTGAGGATCGAGAGATTGTGTGTTGTTTCTTGGATTTCCAATAGATGAGTGAAGTGCCAATGAACACACAAAATCCCGAAATGGATCTTCTTGTGTCCGTACAAGATGCCCAGTCTGCATATGCAAAGGCTTTAAGTTGAACACTTGATTGAGAAAAGAAGAAAAGTCCCTACCCTGGCATGCCTTTGATGTATCGAAGGATCGTTGTTGCTGCTTTGAAGTGAGGAACTCTAGGATTGCTCAAGTACTGACTGAGTTTGTTGATTGCATAGGAGATGTCAGGCCTAGTAATTGTGAGGTAGAGCAACTTACCAATTAAGTCTTCTATATTGAGAAACATCCTCAAGTGGTCCTCCTTCATCTTCAGAAAGTTTCAAGTGAGGGTCTATAGGTGTGCTGGAAATCCTAGCCCCTAGAAAACTAGAATCTGATAATAGTTGTAAAGCATAAGGTCATTGAGATAGGGATGACAAAAAAAAAACCGAACCGCGGAGATCCGCCCTGAACCCGCTCCGAACGGGGTGAAAGTTCGAGGTCAAAATGGGTTTGGGAATTTTTTTTTACCCCGTACGGGGTCGGGTACGGGGAGTGCATATAACCCCGTGGGTCCCCGCCCCGGCCCCGCCCTGCGGGGACTCTGGGTCTATTTTCAATTCTCAGGTTCCCATTTTCATCCTCTTTGTTGTTTTCTTTATGTTTTTTTTTTAATAATTAATTACAGCAGCAACTAATCATCAAAATGGTGTTAGAAATGTTACTGGCTTGGCGAAGAGGCTGGATTCAGGACAGAGGTTGTTGAATTGCCTGAATCTTATACAAATGAAGAAGTGATTAGTGCACTCTCGAGTTTCACTGAGGATTCTTCTATTCACGATGTGATTGTACAGCTTCCTTTTCCTCAAGTAATTTTCACTATTTGACAGTATTTGACATTTATTTGAACCTAGTACAGTACACTACAGTGTTAATTTTTTATTTTCTTTTGTTTAGCTTTAAAATGAAAACGGGGAAACGAGAAAATGGGGAGAGGGACGGGGAACCCGTTCCCTAACGGGGACGGGGAATAAAAAAATGAATCCCCACGGGGACGGGGACGGGGATGGGTTTCGGAGTTTGGGTTCGGGGACGGGGAGAGGTAAACTCCGCCCCGCCCCACCCCGTTGTCATTCCTACTTTGAGAAACAAAAATCCCTTGATTTGATCTGGCCATTTCCAGACCAAGAAAAAACTTGAGATTACCAAGATCCTTCAATTTGAACTTGGCATATAAAATTTGTTTAAGGACTTGAATCGACTTTTCATTGTTACTAGCTATGAAAATATCATTAACATAAACTAGAAGAACAATGAAATCAATATTTTGCCTGCAGATGAATAACGAATGATCTATTGCATACTGAGTAAAACTTTCTTCAATAAGAGCACTTGAGAACTTTGCATACCATTGCCTTGAAGCTTGTTTTAAACCATATAGTGATTTGTGTAATTTACAAACGGTATTAGATGGCAGACCAATCTCCCCCTTAGGACAATATCCTAAAGGGATTGTTATATACACTTCCTCAACCAAGTCACCATGCAAGAAAGCATTATTAACATCAAGTTGGTGAAGGAACCAACCATTGATAACAACCAAGGCTAACAAGAGTTTAACAGTGCTTAATTTAGCCACTGGAGCAAAGGTGTTAAAATAATTTATGCCCTCTTGCTAAGTATAACCTTTAGCCACAAGTCTTGTCTTATGTCTTTCAATTGTGCCATCAAAATTAAATTTCAACCTGTAAACCAATTTGCAACCTACAGTGTGTTTACTAAGAGGTAAAGAAACAATTGACCAAGTTTGATTAATCAAGGCATCAAGTTCAGCTTTCATGGCTTGCTGCCAAGTTGAATCAGAAGAAGCTTGTTGAAAAGAGGAAGGCTCGATGTGAGAAGAAACAGAAAGCACGACTGTCTTAAACGAAGCACTCAAAAGGTCATAATTCAATACCTGAGACAAGGGATGGCATGTAGCAGAAGTAGAAGTAGAAGATGTAGGAGTTTGAGTGAGTAGATTACAATAATAATCTTGGAGATATTTGGGTTGCTTAACAAGCCTATAAGGTCTAGAGCTGAATTGAGGAGAAGGAACTGAAAATGTAGGATCAGACACTGTAGGAGCAGAATCCGGAAAAGCAACACAAGGGGGTTGAAATTCGGGCTGGAGCAATAGAATCCAATTGGGGCAATGGAAGAACAATAACTGAGAAGAAATCAACATGATCCGGCGAAGGTTGTGAAGAAATAGAGAAAGGGAAAATATCTTCATGAAATTGAACATCTCGAGAGCAAAAAACCCTATTAGTTTCAATGTCCAAAAGCTTGTAAGCCTTCATGCCATAAGGATAACCCAAAAACACACAAGCTCAAGCTCGAGAGAGAATTTATGTCTTGTACTTAATAGAGTGGAAGCATAAGCCAAACACCCAAATGATCGGAGATAGTCATATGAGGGGGATACATTATGCAAAACTTCAAAAGGACTCTTGCCTCGCAACAAAGAAGTGGGAGTCCTATTGATAAGATAGGCAGCCGTCATAATACAGTCACCTCAATAGGATAGAGGAACAGAGGATTGAAAGAGCAGACTTCGAGCAACATTCAACAAATGTTGGTGTTTTCTTTCGGCAACAGAATTCTCTACACATGAATTGTGATGCACAAGATCAAGGGAAGCAAACAAATTCTTGAATTGCAATTCCTTAGCATTATCTGATCTCATTGTCTTCATAACAATTGCAAATTGAGTTTGGATAAGTTGAAGGAACTGTGGAATAACTTGTTGTGCTTCAGATTTAGAATGCAGTAAATAAATCCATGTAAATCGAGACTTGTCATCTACTATAGTGAGAAAATAACGAAAGTCCTCAACTGTATGCTTGTGAAAAGGACCCCATATATCTCAATGTATCGAATCAAAACAAGCCGGTGCAATTTGATTATGAGAGACAAAAGATAATCTTCGTTGCTTGGCTAGATGACAAACTGAGCAGTGTTAAGGAAATGCTCCTTTACAGTCAAGATGTAAAACCTTAGTAAGAAGGGGCAATACCATATTGGAGGGATGACCTAACCGATAATACCAAGAAGTCATAGCATCTGTTTTAATGGAGTTATAACCAGATGAAGCAAAAGAGTTTACTGAAGAACCTGGAGAACTTTCTAAAAGAAGCAAATAATAAAGGCTGCCAACGGGTCTACCCATCCCAATCAGCATGACCTGAGTAGTGTCCTGGATGGTGCAAGCATCATGAGTGAAAGAAAATGTAATTGAAGTACCAAGAGTGTAGGCAGTCACTAGATAACAAATTGTACTTAAAAGTAGGAACATAGAGCACATTATGGAGCAAAATGTCAGGAGAGAGATTCTAACAGATCCCACTTTTGAAATAGCTACTTGTTCTCCATTGGGCAAAGTAACAAAAGAAGCAGCAGGATATGAATCAAAAGACTTAAATCAATGCAACGAATGACAAACGTGGTGTGTAGCCCCTGTGTCTATGATCCAAGAATTTCTAGGAATAGGCAGAACAATACCACTGAAATTTGAGACAATTGGTTCAAAATCTGAAGACTGAGTAGTGTGAGAATTCTGTTGAAGTTGAGCTCTAAGCATAGCAATTAACTCCTGACATTGGCTATTAGAGAGACTAGAAACCGACATGCCAAGTGTAGAAGAAGAGGAACTCACATCCGAACCAACTTCAGTATGATTAGCGACGGGAGCAATGTACTTTGAGGAATCTGCGAATTTGTTTGCGGACTTATAACCAGGGAAAAGTCATGGATCCGGTGGCATTTGTCAATTGTGTGTCCAAGAACACCACAATGACTACACTTGGGTCGACTTTACTTGTTCTTGAAAGCATTGTAGTTACTGGATGCAACAGCATGACCAGTAGAATTTGGCCTGATGGCCTGTGAAAGATCAGTGCTAGGAAAAACAGTAAAGCTCAAGGATCTTTGTCGTTCTTCTTGAATGACCAAGGAGAAAACCTTGTTCATTGGAGGTAAAGGATCCATTAGAAGAATTTAAGCTCGTACTTGAGCGTAAGAATCATTCAACCCCATTAGAAACTGTAGCACTGATTCACTCTGTTGATGATCAATAAGAGCCTTCAAACCACCACAAGTATAATTTAAAATTGGGCGAAACTCTCGGAGCTCATCTAAGAGAATTTTGATCTGTGTGAAATATGAGCTCACATCAAAAGATCCTTGAGACAAATTGCTAAGAAGTTGCTTGAGCTGAAAAAACCGAGGACCATTACTCTGATGAAAATGCTCAAGAAGATCAATCCAAACATCAAACTCACTATTTAAGTACATTACACTGTCTGCAATTTCCTTGTCGACAGCATGAAAAATCCAGTACAGAATCATACTATTACATCTACTCCAAGCAATGTAAGTAGGATCATCAATGGGAGGACGAGGAATTGAATCGTCGATGAACCCGAGTTTGTTTTTAGCATTCAACGCAACTTTCATTATACGACTCCAAGAGTTATAATTACTGCCAATGAGGGGACTAGAAACCAGAAGCAAAACTAGATTATCCGAAGCACTAAGATGAAGAGGATCGATCAATAGAGAAAACCCGATCACGATCAGAATTGTCAAGAACAGAAAACCGATTTTCTGATGAATTGGCGCCGGAATCGGCATGGGCACCACCATGACCTCCACGAGCCATTGAAAGAAAGGAAAAGAACCAGAAGGTCAGGAGGTTAAGAGATCAGAGAAGGGCAACAATGGAGCTCTGATACCATATTATAAAATAAGAAGGGAAGCAGAAGAAAGGAAACACATGAAAATGGCAATGAGTAGGAAGAAGAATATGGAGGTCTCCATTGCTATGCACATCGAACCCTAGAAAACCTTCTTATAGACTAAAACATGTTCTGATGAGGAAATAAAAAACAACAAAAAAGCACACCAACTCAATCTCACCCATACACTTGTCATCATCTTAGCATGTAACTAATACAGCTGTAATATAATTCTAATAAATAAATATGTCAGTTAATACTTTTATATATGTTGATGTCTGAATAGAAAGATCAGTCAGGCAAATGAGATATTTGTATCTATGTCTTTTGATTTTTCTGTCCTTGATTTACAACTTCAAATTCTTTGTAACTACTCAATAAGCTCGATGTATTTTTTACATCTAATCAGACAAATTCTCACACCTTGTGCTAGTTATCTTGTGGATGGTAAAGAGTTATGCAGCTTCCAATGGCTATCAAAAGACCAATAAAAGTAGATAGTAAATGAGATCCAAGTAAAAGTACTCCCTACTACCAAAAAGCACATTGAATCAAAGCCATTCAATTATTCAACAAAAACTATCGGCATAACATATAATTTCTCTCTTAGAGAAGAATGAGAATCCCAAATCACTCAACAGTGAGCAGAGCCATAATGGCGCTTCTTTATACGATTTGACAACAAACAAATTGCAAGATCACCAAAATATCGATATTAGTTGATTGGATCCTCCATCCCTCCCTGCTCTGGCATCGAGGTGGCATAGATTTGGCTCCCCGAGCCCATCGCTCGGGAGCCTGGATACCGGCCTCTAAGAGGCAACAATTCTACTATTTGGCCAGCATGAATTCTAACATGAATTACCAGATTGATTAAGATAAGTGAGTGAGCTAGGGTCCCATCTCTTTTTTCTTTGTCTTTTTTTCCAAAAGTGATAATTCATACTAGATAGAATTCATGTCAAATAGCAAAACTGTAAGAGCTAGGCAGACGCCGAGGAGCCAAATATGACCTCACCTCCTTGATGGCATTGGCATGGCAGGGGTGCAGCTACCCAAACCCAAATGAATGGGATCATAATACAGGGAAAAAGAAGCACGTACGACCAGGAAGTGCATGGTTTTATACATGAGGTAAACAAACATAGTCTAGTGATGATAGAAGGTCCAACACAACAGGGCAGAGGGAACAGAGGAGGAGGAGGAGGAGAATCAGGAGATGGGTACACTTCATATTGTTGTACAAAAGGAACCAATTAATAAAGCAGGAGAATATACACACACACACACATATATATATATTATATATATATATATATATTATATATATATACCCTGATACATACCAATGGCCAATGTCCCATGCAATGCATGAAATGTCACTCTGTGCTTTTGTGCTGCTAGTGCTAGCTAGTAATGAAAAATTCCTATCAACTGTTGCCTTCCTCCCTCCTTCTGTCTCTCCCTCCCTTCAATTTGCAAAAAGAAAAGAAAAAGTAAAGCCCAAGTTAGTTATTAGATTTCAAAACTTTAGCAAAAGCTACAATGATGAGGAGGGGGAGGGAAACATAATATAAAGTTTCATTAATATGGTTGCAGGGAAGGGAAGGTGGGGGCAACCAAGCACTTGGTCATGTCTAGCTCTTGCATTGCATGCACTGCACAATCAATTTGGAGCTAGCTTGCTAGCTAGCGAGCTAACAACAACATGGCGTAGTGTCACCTCAGCAACGGCACAATAATGATAGTACATGCTAGCTACCTCGTATATATTATAAACGTTTGAGCAGAGCAGGAGAGAGAGAGAGAGAGATGGAGGAGCTAGCTAGGCATCAGCCCAGGCCAGGCCAGGCCCCAGGTGCATGCCAATAAATTCTCCTATCCAAATACGGATGATGGCAGCAGGCCCGGCAAGAGATGAGAAATATCAATATGTTTACAAATATTTAAGCACCAGTAACATTATAACATTACATGCAATGCAATAGAGCTTACGGTGATTGACGATTGTTTATGTTAACTTCTTCTATATATGAAGGCTCACCATAATTCATAAAGAGGGAAGAAACTTAATTACGAGGAATATCCAAAGTTCCAAACGTTTTAGATAATAATTAATTTTTCAATAGTAACTATGGACTTTCCTGGATCATTGGATCACCAAATCAAATGTCAGGATTCAATCTCAGATGAACAGTGCACTGTCTCACTATTCACCCACTACCAACAATAATCAATCTCAACATTTGATGTCACTAAATCTAATGGCCCAAGAAAGTCCACAGTCACTATGCAAAAATGGACATCCACATTAGAAGTTTAGTCTATATATATACTATATATACATTCAGAAACGCGCGCTAAACTAATCTAATTGAAAAGAAGCAATTAAAACTTTACAGCAGTACTATCCTAGAAGACATGTATGATATTGATACCAAAACCTACAAATTAATATATAGGAAGGATCTAAACCATGACCATATAGTGTGTGTGTGTGTGGGTACACATTATAGTTTGGCCCTTGCCTTGCCCAACGTCTCAAAGCGCTACATGCAGAAAATTTCAGATACGGAAAATTAATGCTCCCTTTGGCATTCATTATGTTCTTGCTTTTTTGTTATCAAATAAGTACTTCTCTTACATTTTTACACCTGTACGTGTATATATATCCCTCTTAAATGTAATGACATATATACGTACCCAAAAACACCCAACAAAACAGTAAATAGCTGGCCAACGAAACAGCAAACGACCTACAATAATGATATTGCTAAATGAGCCTAATGTGCGGTGGTTGTGGTTGTGGCGGCGGCGGCGACGACGGTGGCGGGGTCGGCTTGGATGTTAATAGTTCAAATGATCAGAGATTCAATGCAGCTAGCGAGCGCTCGATGGCAAACGCAATGGATGCGTCACTGATTACTACATAAAATATACACCATTGTTTTGAACTTTGAAGGAATGGTTGGGCTTGCATGTGGTGTGGTGTGGTGTTCCCCAAAAAAATTAAGCTGGTCCCCGAATTCTCCATATTAATTTTTATCCATCATTTTCGTTTATTTATTTCATTTTTTTATTTTTATTTGTTATTTCCTTTATTTAAATATAAATTTTAAAATATAATACTTTCTTTTCATGATGATTTAATTATAAGTAAAGAACAAAACAAATTTGCTTGTTTTCAGGCAGAACCCAACGTCTTGATGACATGAAAAAACATGAGAGGTAGTCCCAAGACGGAAGGTTCACGTCATAAAGCATCTGAATCAGCGGATCATCGGCGGACGTACGTGCTAACAAAAAGAGAAAAAAGAAAAAAGAAAAAAAAAGGCTGCTTGCTTTGCATTAGCATTGAATAGGAGGAGGAGGAGGAGCCGAGGAGGAGGAGGGTGGCTCAGACGCTCAGTGGCTTTTGCAGTGGTCCGACAACAAGGACAACATCAGCCGTCTTAATGATCTCTCCTCCCCTCTTTCTTGACCTGCTAAAAGACAAGGCCACAAGGACAACAACCCAGCAACCCAACAGCCACAGTATAAAAGTGGAACCCCCCTCCTCTCTCTCTCTCTTCAACCCAACCCACAACCCACACAACCACAAGGCCACAAGGCCCTTCCCTCTCTTGCATTGATCTTCATCAGAAACGGTATGTGTCTGACAACAAAGAGGGAGAGGGGGCTGTTTTTTTTTTTTTTTTTTTGGCTTTTCAGCTTAATAAAAAGAGAGAGAAAAAGCAGAAAAAATACTCCAAGGGTAAAAAGGGTCTACTCTGCGTGTGGGTGTGTAGGTCAATTTTGATTTGTAACCCGCATGTGCGTCCCGCTGCGTCCCGTCACCCTCACAAATGACCCACCCCCACTCTCACCCCGCTATTCCTCGTAAATTGGCTAATTTACCCTTAATAAATTAGATTTCTATTCCTCACGCGAAATATTCTACGAGATTTGTAATCGATGTATAGTAATTCTTGTGTGTGGGTTGTGCGTTGTGGGTGTGACATTGCAATAACTTCTGGGGTTGACTGTTGCAAATTAACCTTACTATATATGATTATTATAGCATTTGGCTGGGCAATGGTGTGTAAGGTGCAATGAATGCATTGGATGTGTCAAATGCTTTGAATAGTTGTTATAAATGTAGTAAATTCCCATCTAAACCCCAATAATTTCTTTACGATCAAACACTGTACTAGAAAGTTTGCCAACCGGTATTCTTTTCTTTTTTAACCCCACCCCATACAATTTGACACAACAAAAAAAGAGAACCAAGAGGAAGACTGAAAAAAACCACCACACCCCTCCCCTCTGTGCCCCTCTTCTACCCCTCTTTCCTCTCTCCTTTCCTGCTACCCCACCTCGTAAGAACAATAATTCTACTTATACTCTTAATTTAAACTCTCTTCTCACAACCCCATTTTCTCTCATCCACCCCTATGTGATGGGCTGAGCACACACTCTCTCACACCACACCCCTCTCCTATTGTTTTTCCCTTTGGATTTACGTCCAAATAGTATCACCCCGTTTTTTGTTTAATTCTCCACCCCACCCTATCCTATCTTACCAAAATATGGCAGCTAATTCATAACTCTGATCAGTTCTTAACAAGAATCAGATCACCTCGCATGCATTTCTTTTATTCTACAAATGGGGCCACCATCTCCGTTCCTTGCTGTGTTCCTTGCTAATGTCAAAACAATTAACAGCATGCAGTAATTACCGTAACAGAATAATCTCTTTCTGCAGATTAAGTTACCCTGACAGTGAACAGGAGCTTGCTAGTTCACCACAGTGTAGTATTATTTATAATTGTCCCACTGAAATGAAAGGGTAGCTAGCTTATTGCATACTGTGTTGGTAATAAGAGGTGATTAATGGATATAGGCTTAATTAATACTAAATACCAAATAAATGCAGATAGGGCGGCTGCAGGGAAGAAACTCTTTTTTGCAGAGAAGGCAAATGACAAAATTCAATTAAAGTACTAACTAATCTTTTATGTTCCAAGTTTTGAATTCCAGTCTTAATAGTGCAGATCATCTAATAAATTATTTTAGAGAAATTCAATTAGAATAAGTTGCCTGCCAGTGCCTTTTGTATAAAATAATAATAATTATTATTATTATAATTATATGAATATGATATGGGAGGCAGGCAGCTGCTGTTTTTGGGGTTTTGTATGTTGTGTCGATGTGCTGCTCTCACTCGCTCGCTCGTTCACTCTCTGCGCCTACACCTAGAGGCCCTAACCGCCCACCGGTGGCCGTCGGCATTTACTCAATTACGGACAAAAGAGAGACAACCTCGATCTCTCTCCCTCTCTCTTATTCGCACGCCTTGCGACAACCACCAGACAAGCCACCCCTGTTTTAGCATCATCCATGTTTCTCCTATTCACCCCTCTTTGTCTCTTTTCAGCTCAATTTTACTATTTGGACAACTTCTAAACTCTAGATAAAACTCCTCAAAAATTAATTATATACCCGATTGTTTTTTATTGGTTGATTTTCTTTTTATTTTTTTGTTTCAGACAATTAATATATGAAACACAATTAATGCTCACAAAAAATAAAAAGAAAATCAATCAATAAAAAACAATTCGACATACAATTAATATTCCGAGAGTTTTATCTGAAGTTCAGAAGTTGTCCAAATAATAAAATTGTTTCTAACAAACCCTTCGCTTTGCCTCTCATTATGTTATTATTATTAAATAATCAGAGTTTAGGGTGATTCATTCCTATGTATAAAACCCAAAAAAAAACCTCTCTCTACTTTTTAATTATAATTACTTTTAACAAATGATAAAAAAAATTTAGAATGTGTTAAATAATTTGTTCATCTCACCTTAATAATTCTAAATCTTGATGTTCCTATTTATTTATATTATAATACAGTAAGATGATAGTATTAAGAGTGCTTGCGTGAACTATTTTACTATAAGTCTGTAACCCACATAGGTCTTCTATCCTTTAGAGCATCCTTGGTGGTAGAATGAATTTCCTATCTCACTATTCATATATTTGATTTTCATCCACATTCTCAACTTTCATTACATAATACCATCGCTATTCACACTCTAAAAATCTCTAAATTTTTATTTTTTAAGAAATCATTACATAATACTCTTATTATATATCCGCACATCTAATTTTTATTCACTCAAAAAAATTATTATATAATACTCTCGCTATTCATATTCTAAAAATCTCTAAATTTGATGTATACCAGTAATGCTCTTAAATTAACCACCGCGTATATTTATTTACACATCCTTCGCGATTTACGTACAGAGCATAAAAAAAATACTATATTTTGTAACCATATTAAATAATGATATTACGGAAGGAATATGCAAGTCATTGGCCATTGCCACATCCCTATCTGCAGGATTTACCTCAATATAAATTTTACTTTTATTTTACACAAAAAAGAGAGGGACAGAATTATGTAGAGCTTTATGAAACATAATTTATTTATTAGCTGACTCTAGGCAAACATAGAAAAACATAATACACTTCGAATACAGCAGTGAACACAGAGCAAATTCCCGAATTTCAATTATTATTTTTTTTTAAAAAAAAATATAGAGAGACTGATGGAGAGAAGAGCAATTCCGCTATAAAAACCACCCCAACCCTGAGCCCTCTTTCCCCACCAACCTCTTCATCCACACCAAATTAACTATATACTCTATATACCTCGCTTCCTCCCTTCCTTCCCTCTTCTTCCTCTAAGCTTACCTTTCATTCTTTTCTCAAGGCTACCTCGGCCCCCACAAGAACAACATTGCCTCTCAAACCACCGATTACTAACCATCATCACATCACATCAACAATGCATTACCAGGCAGCAGAGTCATGGGGTTACTACATGGCACCAGCGGTGAGGTCGGCGGCGGCTGCCGTCTCGGCGGTGGATCCTCTAGAGAGGGTGGTGAGGCTAGCATCGGAGAGTGCGGTGGTGATATTCAGTGTGAGCAGCTGCTGCATGTGCCACGCCGTGAAACGGCTGTTCTGTGGCATGGGGGTCAACCCGACCGTGTACGAGTTGGATCAAGATCCCAGGGGGAACGAGATCGAGAGGGCGCTCATGAGGTTGCTAGGTGGCTCCCCGGCTGTGCCGGTGGTTTTCATTGGTGGCAAACTTGTTGGGGCAATGGACAGAGTCATGGCTTCTCATATCAACGGCACCTTGGTTCCTCTGCTCAAGGAAGCCGGCGCCCTCTGGCTTTGATAGTTTGATGATGAGTGTGTGTGTGTGTGTGTGTCAGTGTGTGTGTTGGGGGATGAGAGAATTTCACGCTGCCGGTTGGGTTACTGATTGTTTTACGTTAGTTTAGAGCTCTGTTTCACTTCCATTTAACATCCAATTTTAATATATTAATTAATTACTATGTAAGAGATTGGGTTGGGAGAATTACACACATACAGGGGAAGAAGATGGGAAGTATATGGGAGCTTTTCATAATTTCAGATTTCAGCTACCTCATCTTCTTCGTTTTTGCGCATCTTTGTGTGTAATTTTCTTTATCTTCTCCAGGGGCATTTTCTTTCCTTCTTTTTCTTTGCTTTTTTTTTTTTTTTTTGGGAAAGCATTCTGAGGGCTTAATTTATGTAGTGTCATCATCACCATCATCATCATGTATAGGAAATGTTCAGAAAAGGAAAGTAAAACCTTTTGGTTCAACTTCTGGTTCTCTCTCTCTCGTACACTCTACTTCTCTCTGTGTGTGTGTGTGTGTGTGTGTGTGTGTGTGTTTTTTTTTCCCCCCTCTCCAAGTCAGTTACCAAAAAGGAGATCTAAAGGACAAAGAAGCACGTTTCCTTGACCTTGTTCTACTGTTCTAGGCTCCCATGGCAAAATATGACCAGATATCTGCTACCTTTTTCCACACCAGCTTAACCAGGATCGAGTAATACATAGAAAGGGTTTTCCTCGAAATTCAGATTAAAACTGAAATCACATTTTGGCAGTGGATTGATTAATAACTGGCTACAAGGTCAATTGGAAGCCAGAAAAGGCCTTGGGTGGATGTGTGCCTGATCCACGCCAAGGCCAACTTTGTTGATCCACGCCAAGGCCAGGGCCGTGGCCCATGCCTGATTCAGCTCATAAACTTGAACAATTAATAGCCCGATTCATTGATCCAGCCCAGGGAACGGGTCAGGTGTGTGTGGTGTGGTCCCCTCTCTCTCTCTCTCTCTCCATCAAACAAGAAGACCCTGCATAACCATAATCTTCCAAACCGTCCCTTCACATGTCTCTGTAGTGAGAACATAAAAAACAACTCCCAAAAAGAGATTGATACACAGTTGGCCCTATCAACAAACACCTCACGGGCACTTAACTATCCCTTGCTGCATTGCCACAAACCACAACCATTTTCCTAAGCTATCCTATAAAGAAAAAGGAACAGCATTCGATTTCATTTTCACATCCCATAGGAAATGCCTCCAATCTGACTCACACTGGACGGGCATGCCCTGGTGGTCCTCGGGAAACTTCTCCTACATCGATTCCATTTTTTGAACCATGAATCATCTACTCCTCTCCCTCCTCCTTGCAGCTGTTTTTGCTCCCCCTCTTGCACTTCATGCTCAACAAGAGCTTCCTCCTGCCACCGCCGCCGCGTCCACGATAAGTTCGATAACGGTGGTTGGTTCAGTCTACTGTGATACCTGCTTCAGCAATGCCTTCTCAAGAAATAGCTACTTTATTCCAGGTATTCTTGATAATTCTACAGCAATTCCCTCTTGGCAATCGCTTTATCAGACGATAAGTTGAAAGGTTCGTGAATATGGACAAGTTTGCTTTAGAAATAACCTAGAGATAGGATCACAATTAAAATTGTGTTCTGGTTGTTTGGAAGTGGAACTAGATCTACCCAAAGCATTTGACACTACACTTGAATCACGTCAAATTGGTATGGAATTATGTGTAGATTCTGAATTGATAGTGATCATATATTGCATGTAGTGAGGTGCAATAATGCCACAGCGCGTGATGGAACGCACAAAGAATCACACGAGACACACACTGTAGTTACAAGAGTGTTTTTAGTGCAAGCAAAATAAATCTCGTGGGATTGCCCGCGGTAGAGAGAGCCAAACATGGGGAGGGGAGAAGGGGACGAAAGAGCCAAACATGGGGAAAGGGAGCAAATGGGGCAAGTGGGATAGTGAGGAGAGGGATGTGAGTGGATGGGGTGCAGAGCGGGATAATTTTTGGGTGATGTAGAATTTTTGGTAGTTACGATGTGTGAGTCGTGTATTTCCTCATGCATTTTCATCGCACGCCAGAGGAATTTCCAGTGAGGTGTGGCTCATCCACCAGCAAGTTGTATACCTAATTATTGGAAGATGATTTGGAG
>JAOWBR010062168.1:7498-24788 GCA_028571145.1 Dionaea muscipula
GGAAGAGAAAGGGAAAGAGGAAAAGAGGAAAAGAGGAAAAGAGGAAAAGAGAATAAGAGGAAAGGAAGAGGGAAACTTTTTTTTTTTCTTCTGTAACAGGGAAAGCTCAAGGCCGAAGGGAAGGGGAGAAGGGTCTGAAGGAAGAGGAAGAGGAAAGGGGAAGGGGAAAAGGGAAAGGAAGAGAAAGGAAAAGAGAATAAGAGGAAAGGAAGAGGGAAAATATGGCATACCTTAGTTGGCGGTAGAACACAACCAGTGGTGATTGGGAGGGAGGAAGGCAGCTGCAACGCCTGAGAAGGTGGAAGGCGGCGGTAGCGGCGAGATGAGAGTGTGGAAGGTGGAGGCAACTCCTGTTCTTCGCTACTGCTCTTCTTCTTTTTTTTTTTTTTTTTGTCTGAAATAGCCTAGGGCAACTGTCCTTTTGTTTTTTTACATGTTTTTCTTTCTTTCTTTTTTTTAACTTGAGGCGCTCCTGTCGCCAGGCCCAAAGGCGCACAAGGCGTGCGCCTAGGCAACACCTCATTGAAGTCGCCTCACCCCAAGGGTCTCAAGGCCTTTTAAAACACTGGTTATGCCATTCCTTTGTGGAGTTAAAATCCCATAATTGGCTTGTATTGATGCCAGTGGTTGCTCCTTTTATTAGCACCCACTATCTTTGAACACTTTGTCCTTTTTAAATCACCATTTGTCTTTAATCAACTTGAGGGGGGAAATGGAGGATGATGCATGACTGTATATCCCAACTGCGCCAGACCTATCATCTATCATTCAATGAGTTATGTATATGCATGCTACAATAATATTAGTGTGCCCCCTCACAAGAGTTGCCCTACTCTGGGATAGAGCAAAAGGATATATTGTGGCCAAATGGATAGTTGTTCTGCAATAGGTACATCTTGACTCCGTTCCTTATTCAAGGACAAAGGACTAATAGTGTTTACTGGTTTTTAGGACTTCTCCATGTCTACACTGACCTGAGAGGAAAAGTGGAGGAGGATGCATGACTGTATATTCCGATTGCGCCGGACCTATCATTTAATGAGTTATGTATATGCTACAATAATATTAGCGCGCCCCCTAACAAGAGTTACCCTACCGTGGGATAGAGGCAATATATTGTGGCCAAATGGATAGTTGTTTCACAATAGGTACAGCTTGACTCCGTTCATTATTTAAGGATAAAGGACTAATAGTGTTTACTGGTTTTTAGGACTTCTCCCTGCCTACACTGACCTCTTCTCGTAAATTGTTTCAGCCTTAAAGTATGAATGAAACATCTGTCATGCTATGTAACACATCTACTAGACTAGGGTGCAAGGGTTTTTGTTGGTTGTCTGGTTGGAAATTATATGACCAGGTTTACCCGTATGTCCAGAATTGTTGGTGTTATAAAGTTTCTGATTTGATTCCTTGGTAAATCTTCTGTTATGTAGCCATCAAATTCTATTATTACAGTGTACAAAGGATATTGCTTATCAAAGGAGGCAGAATCATATCTTGCTTCTCATGGGCTTAAGAATCCCAACTTTTCGATGGCTGCCTCTGAACTGCGGGATGGTCTTTTTGGTTCTCTTGCTATTTGCCCATTTCAGGTTTAATGATTAAGATTTCTCTTTCTTGGATTTACATTATGTGCAACTTATTTGCTCTCATGGAATTTTGTTGCATTTTAACATGCCTCCTTGCTCAAATGTTCTTTGGCTTGATGTGGGTTTTATGCACATGTTTGCTCTTGTTGAATGTATAGAAGTGGGGTAGGACTTGAATCTGTGAAATCTTATCACACCATTTTAAAATTTTTAGCACTTGCTGTGGCTTTACCAGTCCCATGAAATGTTTCAAATCTTGACCACTTAGATTCTCCTTTTCATTTCACTAAGCATTTAATTAAGGTATTATTGAGGTGAAGCAAATTAGTGAACTCTCTTATGAATGCAATTTTAGGGTAGATTTCTTATGAAAAACAAAAGAAAAAAACCATGCTCGTCCTCCTTGTCCTATTCATGAAGAGGGAAGTACACTTAACAAGGTGGTTGGCCTGACTAAGGAGGGATCGGCTAACCCTAATACTACCGAAGGAGGAGCTACTCATCCCATAGCTATTGTGACTCTTGTGGCCTAGAACTTGACCCTGAAGGCAATTTAACAGTTCCAGCAAGTCATGGCGGCCCTTTTGGAGAGTCAGGCAGTTGTGCCCGTTAACTGATCAGCTACACTCGTTATACCAGTTGTAATAGGGAGTCCTGTAGTGTTGATGGAGAAAGAGTTGATGGAGAAAGACCAGCGTAAGGCGTTTGAGGAGCAAACCCGCCTAAGTTTTATGGGAAGCTTGACGCAATGGAAGCTAAATATTGGGTCATGAGGATGAAGAAAATTTAGATTGTAATGCTCAGATGAGGTGATGATGTCCTTGGCCTCATACATGATGGAGGGATAAGCCAATACAGGTCAATCATTAGCTGCCATATAGTGGAGAGCTTGTACAAGTCCGGAGAGGAAGTTCTAGACTAATGGCGTCCTTATGAGAGTTTGGATTCAGAAGAAGATAGTTGTTGGAAAGTTTTTGGACCTAAGACTGGGGAATATGAGTGTGTCCGAGTTCGAAGGAAAGCTTTTTTGAGTTGGGAAGGTTTGCACTAGAGTTACTTGCTAATGATGAAAACAAGATGATGCTCTTTACTATGGTCTTAGATATTGAGGTGCAGGTGCATGTTAGAAGTGCAAAGTGACAGACCATGGCCGATAATTCGGTCGAGGTGGCTACTAGTATCAATGAAGACCTTATCCTCCACTAGGCAGTTCATGTAAGAGGACTAAGGATTTGCAGTAGGCGAATCGGGTCGGTGTGCAACACAACCTAAAGAGTTTCAAATCAGCTTAGCTAAGCAGCAGCTTTAGGACAATCCAATGGGGAGATGGAGCGCAATATGCCTTGTGCCTCTAGTGCGAACAATGACACCTTTGGGGTTTTAATTGCAATGGGAGCCCAAAGAGGTGTTATATTTGTGGAGGCTTGCGTGGGTTGTGGGGTAAGAGTACGCCGTCCACGTGTCGATCATGCTCTATGGGTTTGGGGGTGTGACAAAGGTTGTATTAGAGCTTTTTAAATGAGGGAGATTGTGATACTTCAATCTCACATTGACGGGTGAGAAGAGATTAAAATTGAATATAGGCCTAATGTGTTACATGTGTATCAACAACACTTAACCCTTTTAGATTAGAGATGATTAAAAGCTTTGTTAAGGTGTGGTTGGCAGAGCTTTGAGCTTGAAGCATTGCTAGGTTTTTTTTTTCTTAACTCTTCCAAGACTATGAGAGAAGGTTTTAAATTGTCATGCCAAAATCATAAAGCACTGATAAGCATATACTAGTAGGCGTGCGAAAATAAGTCAATATATTTTCATTTTCAATCAGAGTTGGAGATAGGATCGTTGCTTAGTTTCGGAATGTAGGTTGGAAAAAAGAATTGCAGCTCAGGCTTATTACCTGTTTCTGTTTCTTGTTCTTTTTTCAACTTCTTGTTCTTAGTTTTCCTGTTTGAGATTAATAATTGTTTTGATGGTTTCTATGCAGGATGCTTCTACTTCAACTTCAGCCTCTTCCAATGCTTCAAAAAAACAGCCCATTTTGGTAGATCTGCACAGTCTCAACCCTTTTCAGTTCCTACTGTTTTTGCAGATCATGATTCATGCAGCTGTTTTAGCTGCGAGGGAAATGATTGCCAAGGATTGTGGCTTAGTCTTGAGTGAAGCTTAAATTGGCAAATATTATGTCAAACTCAAGTTCTACACAAAATTCTCATTTGAAATTAACTTCAGTGCGAAATTTTACCCTTTCTTAGGTTAATGCTGGATCAAGTCTGCATTCAGCGAATTTTCAGAATAGAAGTCTCAAGTTGGACAACCATGTCCAACCTCAAGTGCCTGCTTGGACTGGCGTAAGTTTTACACTAACTTAGAAGATATTTTGTATGTTCCAACTCAGCAGTTTCTGAAGTTATTTTTGGATTTTTTGAAATATTTGATAATTGTTCATCATCTTCATTTTCCTCTCTATACCTGAAATTTTGTCTGACATTTTATTACAGACATTGACTTGAAGTCAGTGGGTTGGTTCTTTCTTTCCAGAACAGTTGGAAATTTTGTGGTTCATTGCCTTTTAAATTGTTGGAGAGAGCTCTATTATAGGATTGCAATTATGTTAAATTGGCGAAAATTTTAACCTATTAAATTTCTTATCAAGCGCTTGTTAGAGGATAATTCCGAGTATTTACATATTAGGAAAATATGCATATTAGAACACCATCCTCAAGCTAGTGCATACAAGTTCCACATGCCCAGCTTGCGAATCAACCCTTCTTCAAAACAGCCACTGGACATACCCTTAGTGAGTGTATGTGTGTGCTGACCGCTTGGCACATAGACCACACACAACTCCCCTGATTCAATCCTTTTTTTAATGAAATAACGATCTACTTCCACGTGCTTGGTTCTATCGTGATAAACCGGGTTATCCTTATGGCCGATTTATTATCACGGTATAACTTATTGGATTTAGCCTTTGAAGTTACAGCTCCTTAAGTAATCTTTTGATTCGAATCACTAAATCAGCTCACACGTCCCTTGAGCAAGGGCTCTAACTAGTTAAGCTACTTCTAGGCTTCTAGCTACCATAGGCTGTTTCTTACTTCTCCAACTTACTCTCCCGTGGAGCTATTACCAGTTCTGTTTCATGAGGTGCAAGTTCAATAGAATATTAGAATGCTGTAATTCCTGGTCTTTTCCCGTCTCTTTGAATACACCAGAAGTTCTTTTTCCATGTTATGCTTCGGTTCTACAATGAGGTTTTCATCGGAGTGGGTAATGATAGGCTGCTGTAGGGATGAATTTTCTAGAGTAGAAGGTAAACTTGTTTCCCCAAAACAAGTCTCACTTGATGTTGTGCCCCCTGAAGCGATGTATTTGGGTAAAAAGGATGGGATTCATCAAAGGTTACATCAACAGATACATACATTTGCCTAGTTTGAGGATTGCAACAATTGTAACCTTTTTGAGTGGAAGAGTAGCCTAGGAAGATGCATTTGTGGGATCTAGGATCAAATTTAGTACTGTGAGGACCTAAATTATGAACATAAGAGGTATAACCGAATGTTTTGAGTGGTAAATTTGAGAGAAGATGAGTATGGGGATAATGATAAAGAAGAAGAGACAGAGGGGTTTGATAATCTAATACTCGAGATGGCCTCTGATTAATTAGATATGTTGCGGTTAGGATGGCCTCCCCTAGAATTGCTTTGGAACATGGGTGGTGAACATAAGGGGTCGAGCTACTTCGAGAAGATGTCGGTTTTTTCTGTCGGCAATCCCATTTTGTTGGGGTGTGCCTCCGCAAGAACTTTTTCGAACAATTCCATTAAAAGTTAGATATTGTCCTAAGATAGAACTAAAATATTTAGTTCCATTGTTCGTGTGAAGGACACAAAAATTGATATTTTTTTTTTATCATGGAATGGAAATTTTGATATGTTACCGCGACATCAGATTTATCTTTTAGGAGATATAACTCAAATGTGTATGGTCATCAATGAAAGTGATGAACCGAGTGTTTATTAAATTTTGGACACGAGAAGGACCCCACATGTCACTAGGAATGAGGGAGAAGGGTTCGAATGCTTTATATGGACATGAACGAAAACTGATCTTGCTATGCATCGCAAGTTGACAGATTTCACAATGAAAGAGGCGCAAATTTTTATTTCTAAACAAATTAGGAAACAAACTTTTCAAGTAGACACATTACCACTAGACACATTACCAAAATGATAGTGCCATCTCATAATTTAATGACTAGACACATTACCACTAAAAACAAAAAAGAAACTTTTATTCTTTTGAGCTTGAAAAACAGGGTCCACATCCAGAAAGTACAACCTACTACACTCCCTCGCACTCTAAATCATCTTTCCTGATGAAAGCTTGTGAAAAACTCATTGTGAGGGTAAGAATTTGGCAATACATTTCTGGTTAAAAGTTAATTTGCTGTCGGAAAGGAGACTATAAGAGAGTTTTGGGACATGAAGAACATTATGTAAAAAAAGAGAGGATGACAAACAAACTGATCTCCTACCAGCCACGGTAGCAAAGGATCCATCAGCAATCTTTATTTTCAAATTACCTAGGCACGACTTATTTGTTGAAAATTGGTGGGATTGGCTGGTCTTGTGAATTGTGATTAGATGCCCCACAGTCAATGATCCAAGAGTATTGACGGAAAGAGCAGTTGGAGTACCTGAGTTGGTCATGGGTGGAGCAGGCTTTTGGTCCATGGATGGAGTGGGCAGAATACTAGGACTGAGTAGGGATGACAACAGGGCAGAATGCTAGGACTCATTTAGGTCTGAGAGTTGGCTCTGATACCATGTGGAGAAAGAGATAAGAATGATTAATCTCATCTCATATAATCTATTGATCACAGATTACACACCTATTAATAGGCAGATTTGCAACACAAATCAATAGAGAGAAAATAGCAATAGCTAACAAACTAATCCTAGGATTAAGGAACCTAACTAACAGCTCCCTAGAAAAAGGATCATCATCATCTCGGCCTTTATCCCACCGATCGGTTCTATCCTTTAGTGGATAATTCAGAGTATTTTCATATTACAAAAATACGCATATTACAACAAAGTTTATTCATTTGGTTACACAATACTAGCTCAAAAAAGTTTGGCCATAGAATTGAGGGAACGCTAGTTTCTGTAAGCATTAAAGAGTGGTCTCCACTCCCGAGCAAAAGAAGCTGGCAAACAGTGTTCTTTTATTTTGAGAATAGTCAATCAACTTGCTCTTCCAGGTTGTATTGCGAATAACCCGGAACAACCACGATCTTTTGCATTAGTTCGAATTATAAGGTTTCAATCTGAAGACCAGTAGGTGACTGTCTTACCCGACTATATCCGTACTGAATCACATAAAGTGCAAGGAACATAGAGCTTTTCTTCCCTTTGAACTTGCCCTTAGAGAATTCTGGAAATACGAAGAGAGATCAATGTAATTTCCATTATGGTAGTTTCTTGAGCATTTGCACACTAAAACATTGGGTTAGGACAGATAGCATACTTAGGAAAAGAACTTGATTACGCTCAGCCTTGGCCCATTCAGTTAGGAATAGAAGGACTCAATTCTGAAAGAGTTGGAATTGAAAACAAGTGGCTGGATCAGTGGTGCAGACTCCTCCACAAATTGCTTCGTTTTGTCCCTTGCTCTTAATAGATATCTCCATTGCTGTGAGCAGGAACTAGTAGGTGAATTTCCCATTGTTCTCCCCAATATTAATGGACCCATTTCACCCAAAGTCTCTCTCTTTTCAGGCCAGTGCTTACATTTGTAAAGGATGTTGATTATGACCTGCCATAATATATTGGCTTCGTGAAAATATTATCATATAGTTTGTATGAAGAGTTGTTTGGTATGCTTACCAATTGATTCATTCTTTCCTTAGTGAAATCTTGTAAATAACGTGCAGTCATCTTGCATAATTGAATTTGATGGAGCATCCAAAGGGAATCCAGGACCAGCTGGTGCAGGAGCTGTCGTGCGTGCTGATGATGGAAGTTCGGTATGGAGATGCTTGAACTGGATGGCATACCCTCATACTTTTAGGTATTTCTGGCTTTTATTGAATCCTAGTTGCTGCTTATTAACCTTTGACAGGTTTGGCTACTGAGAGAAGGTGTGGGCATCGCAACCAATAATGCTGCTGAATATCGAGGTGTCATTTTAGGTTTGAGGTATGCTCTTAAAGGTGGGTATAAGCATGTCCATGTACGAGGTGACTCTCAACTTGTTTGTAAGCAGGTTTGTTTTCTTACCAAAGCTATATTTATGACATCTCCTTTCCGTTATGTATTTTTAATCATGTCCTCTTGTTGTATTGAGTGGATCACTAGAATCCGGCTTGTTAGTGGTTTTATTGGCTGCATGCCAGCTTTTAGTAGATACGTGTGGGCAGTGCACATATCCTACAAATATGTGTGGCCGACCTCACCTAGTGAGAAGTGGTCGTGCTGTTGTTATTGTTGCCAGCTTTTAGTGGGACTCTCGGGCAGTGCTTGCATAGAAAACATAAGGACCTTTTCATGTAACAGATTGAAGGAGTGTGGAAAACCAAAAACCAGAACATGGCTGACCTATGCGGAGTGGCAAGGGAACTCAAGGAGAAATTCACTTCATTCGGAATTGAACATATTGCCCGGGTATGTCCTTAAATAATTACCTTTTCTTCTTTGGTCTATTTGTTGTTGTCTTGAGAGGTCAGTTTGGAACTTGTCGACACACCCATGCTTCTATGTGTGGCTTTAGTCAACTGTTTATTGATTTGGCGAATGTGAGCTTGAAATTGGTTATTTAGTTGCACTTGATTTCTTCCACTCTCTTTTTCCCTTTTCTTTGTCTTGGTACCATTGCTTTGTTAGCACAATGCCTCTTCCAAGATTCTCACTTCTCCAAGTTCTCTTCTGGTGTTGCTGAGGTTTGTTGAAGTTGTGAACTGTTTAAAATGGCTGCAGTGGTGATTGTTTGCAGAGAGATATAGCAGAGAGAGGGCTTGGCTGAGGCAAATGATCAGACAGTAGTGCTGATGGAGGTTGCAAATGTTTGCGGATTGGGTTTGTTTTTCTTGGTGGCATCATTAAGAACGGGAGGAAGAGAAAGAGAGAGGAAGTGAAGCAGGGAAAATTAGATTACATGATATAAATGGCATCTTTGGTAATCACGTAATTTCACAGCTAGTTCTGATTCAAATGTACAAACACTTGAGGATTATTTAATAGGTCTTGAAAACCCTTGGAGAGGCAATATTATCGAAAGAACAACTGCACGAGTTTGTTTGCAGCACTACCAAATCATATTGATCCGCAGTGAGGTCAAATAACGGAAATCCAATTTCTGTTTTGCCATTCACTGGTCTTATAGCGTTGTATTTTATTGCTTGAGTCGTGACTTTGCTGTGGTCTCTCTTTAGTTGTAACAACACGGTCTCAAGTTTTTTCGGGTACGAAAGTGATATATATGCTTTCTCCTTCATTTCAAGGAATTCAACGCCGAAGCAGATGCCCAAGCAAATCTAGCCATTAATCTTTTGGGTAGGTGCTCTTAGATTGTAGCTGAACCCCCCCTCCCCCTTTTTTTCTTCTAAAGTTCACCATTATCGTGGAAATCTGGTTGATGTTAAGTGCTGATGTAGATGGCCAAGTTCAAGTCGATGTCCAAAAGTCTGGAATGCGTAGGTAGTGGAAGAGCTTAAAGTCGGTGACCAACTGCTCATGTTCCTCGATGGAAATAATTTTCTTCTCTGAAGATCAGCTATCAGGTATTGAACGTACCTTTGATTGCTGCCGGTGTTTTGGATGAAAAGCATGGGATTATCCATCTTTGAATCATCTGTTGTAGAAGTGCCCTTTCATGGCTTCCTTTTGCAGAAAAATCATGTAAGCAATATTGTGTATGTCTGTGTCTGCAATCTGGCGGCCTGAGCCATTTAGTTGTGTAATGAATGAGTGAAGGTTTGGTATTAGGGAAACTTTTAGTAAGTTTAGTTGTTCTGTTGTTAGGAAGTGAATTAGGTTACTGATTATCGGTACTTGACTTGCAATTAGAAAGAACAAATATAGAGCAAAATGAATGAAAACATTATCATTGGTGTCGAAAAAAAGTACAGCGGAATAAGTCAATTGAGATGTAGAGTATCATCATCTGTTGGAGAATATGTAGGGGTGTTCGTGTGGTGTAAGCATGTTTTGCGCTGCAAATTTTTCAGATGAAAACTTGTTTTTAGGACACATTTTTTAACTGAGGCGAAATTTTTTTTAGTCACATTTAATATACAAACTCTTTTTTAGTCACTCTATCGGTTTGACCGATATCTATCTATCTAATATTTATCGGTCTTACCGATTTACTTCCATTGATCTCACCGTTATATACTCTTATCGGTTTTATCGATTTACACCCATCGATCTTATTGATTTTTACTAACTATTTACGATTCTAATATATTGTATCCGATGTCCAAGAATACTCTGTGCATATTAGTGTGTCTAGTAAGATCGAAGTGATTTTGAAAGATATTATGGAAGTGCTTACTCGTGTGAGAGAGTTGCAGTCTTTTAAGGAATCATGTTTTGGATTATTCATAGGTCGTGATCTTCATGTACCATTCTCAGTAATCTTGCACCATTTCTTATTAGCAAGGGAGATTGTGGTGAAGAACGCAGAATCGTTAGAGATGTGGTTTTGAATTGGTGGTAAGAGGGTGCTGTCTTTAAATTATGAGTTTTGTTTAATTATTGGATTAAAGTTTGGTGATACTTGACATCCTAGCAGCCTTAGCTTGGTCGATCCACACACAATTTATAAGAGGCATTTCAACGGGACGCAAGTGACTGATGTAGTCATGAAATGATTACATTAACTTACCTTTTACTTGTGTTAAGTTCTCTGTTTTACCTTGTTTTTGTATGTCCATGCCTCTTTTTTGATCTTTCTCAGATTTCTTATCATCTAGAGGAAAGAAAGTTGATCGACGTCATCATTCATAGTAAAAGGCTTGGAAAGCAGCTAAGTTAGGACCATGGCGCCATCACTGTTCCAGAAGATTGAACTTGACGCCATCACTTCCAAAGCCTTTCAAATAATCTTATTGGATGACCTTGAAATTATGACAATCATAGAAGTTATGAATCTCAGTCCATGAATCTGTCGTCATGGCGCTGACTGATTCTACTGAGCTAAAGACGCTGAAGGATGAAGCCATGGCAATGATCTTCCTAAACTTCAGATTCAGAGGTTCAATCGTGTCGACCCCAGTGCCTTTGACACTCATTCAACATGTAATATCATTCTGAGGGGTCAGATCATCCATGCAATGAAGGAGTTTCTCTAGAGGAAGCTATGCCACCACGGAGCTGACTGGTCTTACCAAACTGTGGCGCTGACCTGTCCTAACTTCTCAATCCAAGATGCAACATTGTTGACCTGGATGCTAAACATGTTTATGTGATCTATCCAAGCATTCCATGGGGTCAAATCAAGCATATGATCCATAAATTTTCCTGGAGAAAGCATTGATGCCATAGCACAACTGACACAGACGAGAATTTTAGAGCTATGGCGACGCAAGACCTCAAATCTTTATCCAAGATTCTTCCATGACGCCGAGCATGATCCAAGGTCTTTTCTAATGATTAGAAGATGATCCATGATGTCCAATCTGGAGTTGGAGACGTCCTTCTCAAGATGGAAGCCCTTGACGCCATGGAGTCACTCAGTCCCTGCGAGATCATGACGAAGCCTATTACTTGCCTGACGCCACTGAGGTTGACGCCGCGGATGCTGTCGCCCAGCCTCTTTTTGACTTGCCTAGACAGTTATATCTCAGTTCCTGATTTTTCTCTTATTTTCATGCCTACTCTTAGGGGATTTTCTTGTTGGAACAGAAGCCGGAATCTCTGATGGATAAGGATGAACTTCAACTGACTGGCTTATTCTCGGAAGTCTATAAATACCATCAAAGCTATTTTAGTCTAAAGCGTCGATCTCCTATGTGAGTACTCATGACTACACACTTGCTAAAACACCTTGTGACAGAAGAGTGAATAGAGTGGTAATTCTTGTTTTAGGAGAAATCGTCTTACACTTGTTTAAACCATAGTTAGAGTGTATGATCAAAGTATGTAAGTAATCCATTGATCACCATTGATCCTTGTGATCAGATCCTTTGTGATCAACTCATTTTACTATTTTCATTTAATATAATTTAGACTTTAATTTTCTCGCACGTTTACAGTCTTTCCTTTACATTTCCAATCCTCAAATTTGTGTTGCAACGTATCCTTTCATAGCCGTGGTATCAGTATTGATCACCTCCAAGGTTTACTCCGCGGAAGTCGTTCAACGATCTTAGGATCGGTCCTGCCTTACTGCTGTTCCATAGTACTTGGAGTGGTTGTTGAGTGACATTTGTTGTGGAGGATTGTAGCTTGAGGATTCACATTCTTAATTACTGCCATTTATATTTCCAATATTTAATCTTTTCTTATCGTCATTACTTTTCGTTCACTTCACTGTTTCAAGAGTCACCAATTTGATAATTTTATGTTACAAAAAATTTCCTATGGGATCGATATTTCACTATTACGCGACGTGGCAGTGTATTTGTTGTCTAAATCCAATTACGTTCAGTTTTTGGCACGTTAGTGACAAATGAAGAGCTTCAATCATGCTTTGTCTTGTATAAGGATAATGTATTTGACCGAGAAGGAGACGGGTTAAAGATGACGCTTATTTGCATCCTTAGCATTTTTAGGACATGATTATCGTCTTAAAGTGCCATCTTTTTTATAAGTGCTAGTTAAAGATATCTTTCAGTTTAATGTTTTTGGATAGGGCAAATATATATATCAGATGATCTTCTATAACTTACATGCACAGGACATTGCTCGCAAGTCTATGACAAGAAACCAAGATATCACATCTATGGTTTCCCATATGTCTTGTTGGTAATTTCATTTGATCTTATTAATATTATAGTTATCCATTCTGAAATACTTAGTATGACATTTATAAATCTTCTTATTTACAGATTTTGCATACGAGATGATTCTTGAATTTGGCAACATTTTCGTCACAATGGTAGAAGATGTACGAATGCCAAGATGCTTAAATTGGAAGTTTTCAAAGAAGAAGATCGACCTGACGGATGCATACAAATCAGATTTAAATGATATTATTTAAGTGTGATTTAATATTATATTAATTAATATTAACATTTTTTCTCTGTAGTAATATAGATAGAGATGTTGGAAAAATTGGAGGCAATAATCTGATGAAATGCAACAAAATTATTGAAGGGTCATAGACTATGATATAACAGAAGGATTCAGCTACGTCGCACATGAAGACGTTTTAACTCAATCGCGAAAGCGTAAATTGGATGCCCCTCTAGTAACTACCAAGTCTCCTGAGAAGGTAAAAATTGTCCCTCCAGTTAAGGCCTCACTAGGGAATATAAAAACACCGTCCCCGCCTCGCCCCCGAGGCCTCGTATGATCCGAAAGAGAAGATAAGTAGTTAATTTATAAATTATTGAAGTTAATAGTTGATTTATAAATTGATTGTTAAAGTTTATTAATATCATTTTATGTCTTAAATGTAGAAATCAATAAAATTCAAAGAATTTCATCATCAGAACAAGGAGATATACAAAGGTTTGCGGGATTTGAAAGCAAGCAACATTGCATTGAAAGCAAGTAACATTGATTTGAAAGCTAGCCATGTTGCCGTATGGAAAGAAATTAAGTCTTTATGAGATGAGATTCCTTCGATGATTGAAAGGGCTGTGGATTCCATAAGTTAAGCGATTTCTTTAGCCATAGAGTTCCCGAAGGCCAAACTGAGCATGTGCGATCGGATAAGAAACTCGTTGTTGATCATTTGCGATCGGATAAGAAACTCGTTGATCATTTTGAAAGCATGTGCGATTGGATAAGGAAACAGTTGTTGCACGTTCGCGTACTCCTCATTGCCCATTCTACGAGCAAGCCGAATTAAAGAAATTTGGTGCTGCAATGAGGGGAGCAAGGGCAGTGCGTTCAGTCATGCTTTCTCAATTTTTGAGAAGCCCGTACGTAAATGTGAGGATGTACCCAACAACGAGAAAATCAGTACAACAACTGTTCACAAAGTTTAAAAAATCTAAAGAGTTGTAAGTATTTTGAATTATATCTTCTCACTATTATGAATATTTGGAATTTTACACTATGCAAATTTACTTTGTTATTTGAAAATGGCAGCCGTTATGTGGGAACAAAGATACATATTGATACGGTGTGGTTTAAAAATTTTGAATCAAAAGATGTTCAACTCGATTCGTTTGTAAGTAATTTGACTTTTATTCCTTCAATTCATCATTTACACTTCTAGTTGATTTGTAACTAACATACTAAATTTTTTAATAGCATGTTGATACGTATTCGACATTCTTAGTGAAGAGGATCACGCTATCAAAGAATGTAGTAGAGTTTATTATGTCGCAGACAGTTAGCTCTTTGTAAATATTTGAATAATTAGTCCAATTAATTTATTGTTGTCGTTAAATAATAATAATTTTTGTTTACATTCACACATCACATGGAGAAATTTTATGCTACGTGGGATCCGCTTTTAGCCCCCGCTTCAGCTTCAGAACGCCCTCTAAATTAAATTTCGGATCACATATGTGACTACGTTTTGGGTTTAAGTCCTGAGTGGGTATTCATGGTGGGAAGTGTGATATGTGAGTTCTTTCTTTCTTTCTGTATTAAAAATCCATTACTAATAATGACTACGGTGTGAATATTATATACTTCACAATATTTTTCTTCACTAGGTGCTGACTATGTGCTGCATTGGAGATATCACTGGGTTATGACCAAGATTGATTTGGATGTATGGATCATTCACATCTACGAGTCTTTAGCGTTCAGAACCCCGGAAGAGAGTAGGCTGACACAATTTGCATGCATAGCGGAGGTTCTTCTACGGTGTTGGAGGAGACTGGCTGTTGGAACCATGTAAAGAAGGAGAAAAGGTATGATTTACTCAAAACAATAAGGGTTCAACCTGAAGCGGTAGGGGCACAAAAAGACGATAATAGTTATGGGGTATGAAGTCTGTACTATGCCGATCATATTCTTTGGGGACGGCCTATTGGTACCATGAAACAAAAGGATATTGATACTCTTCGAAATTTGTACTCCTTAGAAATTTTTACTCATAGTATGGCTATCGATGATGGCTGTGGGGATTGTTGATAGCAATGTGTGTGTATAATATGTAGATGTGTATGTGTATATAATATGTAGATGTGTATGTGTATATTGTATCAACAGTTGTGTATATGAGTATTCAGGTTTTTCTCATTGGTTGATACATGTAGCATTGACATAGGTCATGTGTAACTTGAGCATCAAGGAGAAATGATGTATGTTTAGGCCAATTTGTTCATGTTGATGTCGGTCGACTAGTTGGTCAAAGTTTGTTATATTTTTGACCGAGTCAACCTGGGTGGTTGAGTTGGTTAAAACTGACAACTGATCGGTTTTCTGCTCGTCTGTTCTTCGCTGAAGTTGGTCAAAAGTATGATTTGGTCAAACTCAGGCCTATTGGGCTTAGGCCCATACGGATATGAGCCATTTATGGCTAAGCCCAAAATTTACCAATACAGTTAGTCCCCCCACTCTCTGGTTTAGGAGTTCCTAAGACAGAGAGTAGTTCTCGATTTTTTATGTGAGAGTTCGATCATTTCGAGTAGCCTAATTTTAAGGAGAGTTATATGAGGTCGGCCCTTTTTGTGGTCTGGACAAAGCAAAAAATCGTTCGAAATGGGGTGCGAGTTAGGCCCTCGGCTTTCCACAAGGCGGACCCTTGTGGTCCGAACGAATCGAATCGTTCGGAAAAAAGATGCGAGGTAAGCCCTCGGCTTTTCACAAGGTAGGCCCTTGTGGTCCGAAAGAATCAAATCGTTCGGAAAAGAGATGCGAGGTAGGCCCTCGACTTTTAACAAGGTAGGCCCTTGTGGTCCAAACTAATCGAATTGTTCGGAAATGGAATGCGAGGTAGGCTCTCGGCTTTCACGACAGTTCCCATCCTGCTGCCTTGTTCGGACTGTGCAAGGGAAAGAAGGTGTTCCTTCCCTAGGGTTTCCGCGCCTATTTTTTATAGGTTTTGATGGGACGTGATGTGATTTGATGAGACGAGACCTACCACACCGTTTCTTCTGACGGGTAGCCAATTAGGGTAGTGTCACATGTCTCGGGCGTAATTGAGTACTCCTCGATTGTTGTGAGGGAGTTTTATGAAGGGTTTTTAATCTCTTCATCTTCTTCATTTCAAAAAAAAAGTAGTTCTTCTGTTTTTAGAGAGAAGCAGGAGGTATCTCTAGAGAGAGAAAGAGGAAAAGACGTCATTAAAGCCTTTCAAGAAGATTTCACGACGATCAGGTGAGTGATGATCGCCTTCTTCCCCTTTCTCTTTTAGGAGATCTTTATAATTTATTTTTCTTTCTCCGTGTTTTCCCTTCTACTCATTCCGAGAATATCTATGTGTCTTTTCTGTTTCATTCCTGAATGAGTAGAATGGGTCGAGTTATGGGAAGCAAATTCACATGGGATACTCAAGAGGTAATTATCACTTGTGGGCTCGTCGCTGAAGCGAGACCTGAAAAAGTTGTTGTGGGAAGCAAGGTTGAAGCAGCGCCTTCTAATGGCGGTGCTGTGAGAATTGCGAAGGCTAGGAAGAAGAAGACTGTTGTTCGACCTTGGTTTCCAAAGGAGAGGATTCGATATTTTCAGAAGAGGGATTACAAATGGAAGAACTTCCTCATTGAGGGCCCTGTTGAGACAATCTCTCTAATTGATTCCGAAGCCGATTCTTCAGAATAGATAGGATGTTTTTGTTGGAAAAAAAACTGTTCTGATATGGTGACTTTATTGTAGTGACTCCTTCCCCCCTTTTTCTTTGTTTATGGTGCTTTCTGTTTTGAATGGGAAACATATATACTTTTGCTTGTTATCCCCTTTCTGTCCCGTTCACATCTTTATTTTCAGCTTTCTTTTGCATTCTTTGTTAAAAAAGGTATGGGGAAAGGGAGAAAGAGAGCCAACGTGACCGCCGTAGATTTAGACGAAATTGGGGACGAAGTTATAGCTTTTGACGGCCTGACTAGGGTTGCTAGTCCGGACAGTCAAGAAGCCTCCACAAGTGGTAGTGATGAGGATGTTCCTATGGGGAGGGCGACTTCTTCGCACGAAATCCTGGTTCAGACAACCCCTCGGGACATTTTACTTTCCAAAGCTCCCTCCGTTTTTGATGAAGCGGGGTTTCTAAGAGTCAGAAGGCAATATAGCATCCCAAGCTCGATCGAACTGCGGGTTCCCCGTCCGCTGGAACGGGTAGATTGGAAATTCGCCGGGTTGGACGGCTTTTTACGAGATCCCTTTACGGCTGAGTTTGCGTTTCCCAATCCCTCGTTTGATCAGGGACTGCTTAGATTATTTTAAAATAGCGTCGAGCCAATTAATACCGAACGGCTGGCGTTTGTTACTTGGTTTATATAGTTTGGAGGAGATATATAAACTGGGAATCGATGTAGACGTCGTTCGATACTCCTATTTTATTAGAGAGCACGATTCTGAGAAGGGTCAATACAAATTTTATCGTCGAAAGGGAAGAGAGCATTTGGTCTGTGGTCT
>JAOWBR010062169.1:0-15291 GCA_028571145.1 Dionaea muscipula
TTTTGTTGTTCACCGTACGCACCTAGCTAGGTCCTGCACGCTTCCGCCGGGGCCCCGTTCGCCCGGGGCTCCCTTCAGATTGCCCATGGTGATGACTAGAAGATGATTTATATTGAAGAAGGTTTACACGGTGCTTCCATGGAGGGAGACTTAAATAATTCTTCTTTGAGAAGTTGGGGAGTCGGCATTTTTTATCGTGAAGGAGTCGACATTTTTTATTTGAGAGGTGTTCGGTGTTTTTATTAGGTTGATCCCAGAATTTTTGTGAGTGTTCGAAATTTTTATGAGTGAGTTTGAATTTTTGTGAGTGCTCGAAATTTTCTTGGGTGAATCCGGAATTTTCGTGAATGTTCCGAATTTTTGATGGGTGAAATCGGAATTTTTAGGTGAAGTCCAAGGTTGGCAATTTTTTATTATGAAGGAGTCGACAAGTTTTTGGTTGTAAAGGAGTCGATAATTTTTTGTGGGAGGGTTCGGTAATTTTTAGATGAGGTCCGAAATTGAAATTTCTAGAGTCGGGATTTTTTTGTGGGAAGTTAGGAATTTTTTTAGGAGGTGCTGTGAATTTTTTAGGGGTGTCGAGCAATTGATCAATTTTGGGGGAGATTTTTTATTTTTGATTTTTGATTTTTTTTTTATTTTTTTGGTGCAAGAGGTGTCGATAGGTGGGAAAGAAATTGAGATTTTGATTTTTTGATTTTTTTTTTGTGCAAGAGGTGTCAGTAAATGGGGGAGAGATTGAGATTTAGATTTTTGGGTGTAAGGATGTCGGTAATGTGGTGGAAGAGTTTGATTTTTTATTTATTTTTTATGTGAGGATGTCGGTAATGTGGGAAGTGTTGATTTTTTATTTTTATTTTTTTTTTTTGGGTGTGAAGGATATCGGTAATGTTGGATAGTGTTGATTTTTTTATTTTTGATTTTCTTCTTTCCCTTTTTTTTTTTGTTAATTTGTTAGTGTAAGAAGTCCGTAATGGTGGGGGTGTTGATTTTTGATATTTTTTTTTTTTTTTTTTTTTTTGCTGTTGTTGTAAGAGGAGTCAGTAATTATGAGGGAGTCGATGAGTTTTGAATTGTGAGGGAATTGGCATTCATAGCTCTTATATTTCTTTGGTGGAATATTTGTCACAAAAGTGGTTCTAGCCCAGTGGTTAATTGTACGTGGACGGAAACTATGAAATCGGAGTTTGAATCCCATCGACCTTGAATATTATTTTTTAATGGGCAATTGTCTAGAGGCGGACATGTGGTCCGCGGTGCAAGCCCTGGTACGGGTGTGGTCCGAGCTCGGTACCGAACTTGGGAGCGGTGCGGGAGCGCGGTCAGCTTAAAATGTTTGATGCTTAGAGGTTTCAAACTCATGACCTAATGGATGGAAATCCCTACCGAATCCACTTGGTCTATGATAGTTATTTGATGCATTTCTGACAATTTATATATTTACTATTTAATTGAGCTATCACACATTCTTAGAAATATAGTCTCATCCGAATGAGGTAGGGACATCAAATCGCGTCGGCGCCATGTTGGTGACCCCGTCGGACCCACGAGGCCCGGTTATCATCGAAAATGACCATTTTGTCCTCCGGGGACAAAGTAGACCAGGAGGGTCAGAAAACTCTCAGGATGGTCCCGGAAGTCGGTTTTTAGTGATTTTAGGGTGCAGGAACCCTAAAAACTAGGTTTTCGATCGTTGGGGGTAAAATAACAGTTTTACCCCTGAGGCTCAAAAAGTGATCCGGAAAGTCTAAAAACACTCGAGATGGACCCGAAAATGGGGCATTGATGATTTTTAAGAATCGGGGACCTTATAAAATCACGGTTTTATCTCCTGGAGTTTTTTCCTCACTATCGGAGGATGTACTAGGCTTCTCCTTGCTATCCAAGGCAATCATATAGCACTCTCGTGCAACATCCTGGTCCCCAAACATCTTGCCAACTTTCCCCCTCATCGGAAACTTGAGCATCAAATGGTAGAGGGAAATGACTGCTCTCATTTTGATTATCGTGGGACGACCTAGAGTGGCGTTGTAAGCAGAGGGGAGGTTTACCACCAGCCACTTCACATCCAGAGTGTTTCGCACCTCTCTGTCTCCCACTGTCAGGGGAAGAGTGATTTCCCACATTGTCCTTACTGAATGTCCTCTAAATCCCGAGAGGGGAGTCAGGATTGGAGAGAGTACATCGTGTTTCAGACCAAGTACGGGCATTAGCCGCTTGTAAGTGTTAAGGTAGAGGATGTCTGCTGAACTGCCGTTGTCCACTAGAATCTTTCGAATCTGGACATGTCTGATCATAGCAGCTACCAGGATTGCATCCTAGTGAAGGTATTTCACCTCAGCTTCGTCCTCCTTGGTAAAGATCAAAGGTACGTCCTGAGGATCGATGACTTCCCTTGAACTGCTGACAATTGAGTCTACTCGCTCTCCCCGAGTGTATCTCTTCCTCTCTCTGTTGCTATCACCGCCACTCGAAGGGCCATCGTGAATGACGTTGATGACTACAGCCCCCTATCTTCGATTCTTGGCCTCTTGCTGTCAGGATCAAGACTCTTGCTACGACTCCTCTTGGCCTACGGGGGCGGCTTGCAGTTGCTTGTCGGAGGTCGTTTGAATTGTTGATTCTCCTGTTGGTTCTTTGCATCCCTCCGGCTCTTTAGCACGCTGCACTCCTCTGTTACGTGGCCAAGGACCTTGTGGTAAGAACACCACCTAGCCAGTCTAGCTGGTGTCTCTGGGGGCGGCAGTGTTTGGACTGGTGCCACAGTCCGGAGAGGTTAAAGGTTCTGAGGAACGGAGACTCTAGTCTTGTTCCCTACCCATGGTGGCATCTCCTTCCTCGGAGCGTCAAATCTCCGAGGTCGGAAGTCGCGTCTGTACGACTTCTTCTCCCGACAGTTGTACCTATCCGGGCCCTCACTCCTAGTCTCCTTCTTCGGCTCCTTGCTGCTTGAAGTCGAGGAATCAAACGCAGTCTGAGCTCTATTCTGATCGTCAAGCGTCATGTAGATGCAGCCTCACTGTAATAACTCTCCAAAGTCTCTTGGTTTCCGAAGAATCAGATCGTCCAAAAAGGGGCTAGGGCGCAACCCTATCGTGATGGCAACTATCGCCACCTCCCTACTGAGTCCGGGGATTAGAATGTACGCACTGTTGAAACGAGACATGAAGTCTCTCAACGGCTCATCAGGTCGCTGCCTGATGGAAAACAGACAGGGAGCGGCCCAGGTGAAGGTGCTGAAACTGGAGAACTGTCCCACGAAAGCTTCCCTCAACTAGGAGAATCGTGAGATCGATGACGGGGCCAAAGGCATACCATTGCCTAGCTGCCCCCTTGAATGTAGCTGGGAATGCCCTGCACATGATGGCATCGTCCACATTGAACAACTGCATCCGAATCTCCAAACTGCTCACATGATCTTCTGGATCTGTGGAACCATCATACTGGTCAAATTGGGGCAGTCTAAGGCTCGGAGGGAAGGGGACCTCGTGCACATCCCGTGTGAAGGGTCCAGATGCATAACGCAATGACACAGTCGCCGCCTGCTGTCGTGCCAGATTCTCCATGACGGTTGACGTGCCCCCCTCCCGCGGTCGTTTATTCACGGAGAGGGGTATAGGTCAAATGAATGTATCCGAACGCTTACCGCGGTAGAGACGTCTGGATACGGAGCTCGAGGCTACGCGGAAATAGTAACTGGTAGTAAGCAATGAGTCCAAGGTCGATCCCTTAGAGAAAAGAGGTCTCTAGTGGAGTTTAGTCTAGGTGGCGCTATAATAGTACTACAAAGGAGATGAGAATAAGAAAAGTAAAGTAAAATAGGGGGGGTTGTGAAACTTGCGGTAAAACACAAAGGAAAAGAACACACAAATCAATGCCCGGCTACAAAGGTGTAACTAGCGACCGATAAAAAAGGAACACAAAGACGCGATAGTTAATGAAACAAAATGTAGTGAGGGTGATGGGGTGAAATGGCGCGGAGGAAATGCAAGTGAAATCACAGAAGAATTAGCGACAACTCTCTACTAACAACACAAGTCAACAGAGGGATCAGTCTCTGCCTCTAGTCTATCTACCGAAGTAGCGGCTGTAGAGGTTCTTTTCTAAATTAGATACTCAACATCAATTTATTGCATAGTCACGGTAAATGAGGCTTGGTCCACACTCACCTACCGACCCTTCTCTCTCGCGACACTGGCAAAGATATTCACCTCCTCCAGATACAAGCTATCACAAAAGTAGGGGTGTCAAACCCTTCCTCTGTTTTGGATATATTAAAAAGGATTAGAATTATTTTAAAAATATTAATTTTTTTTAAAATATTTAGTAACAAAAATGATAATTAAAAAAATGTTGTTGTATTTAATAAATTATGGTACTGCGTTTAGGGCCAATGTTTCCAAAAATGATTAAAATCAAGGGGTGTCTTTCTCATGCTCTTCCGCAGTTAGGTATAACGGGCATCTGTTCTTACATCGAAAGTAAAAGATATCTGGAAATCATTGTGTTGTGCACTGGTTCCCGGGTTTCAGTATCTGTGGAGCTCCCCGTCCATGGCTTCTTCATCAAAACTCTGCAAGAAAGAGTTCCCCTGTCCCTCTTCAGCTCCAGCTCCAGCTCCAGCTCCGGCGGCGGAACCTCAGTCCCCAAAAGCATACACAGAAAATGGGGATCCCACTCCCAGCAACCAAATGAGCACCAATCCTCCAGCCCAAGACCACCCAATCAAACCCATTGACACTCTCTCGCCTCCACCTGAAGACCTCTGGCTCTCAAAGTCCTCTCATCTCACCCGCCAAGAGCTCCGCCGCCGCCGCCTCCATCGCCTCAAGCAGCTCTCCCGGGTCTACAGGGACCACTACTGGGCTCTAATGGAGGAGCTCAGGGTTCAGTATCGGGAGTATTATTGGAGATACGGGGTCAGCCCGTACAAGGTTGATGGTGGGGACAAAGAGATCGGAGAAGAGATGAATAATGTTAATGCTGAAGGCAGTGGCGAGACCAATCATGTTAGTTTATTCGACAATGGAGATGCTGGTGGTGGGAGGGGTAGTAACGGTGTTGGTAGTTATCACGGTGGTGGGGGAAAATTAGGGTTAGGGTTTGCGGAAGGTGGGAATAAGCGGTGTGTGTTCGTCGGGTGTAAGTTGAAGGCAATGGCTTTGACAAATTTTTGTCATTTGCACATATTATCTGATCCCCAGCAGAAGCTCTACAAGGCTTGCAACTATGTTATAAAGAGGTCATCCTCTATCTAGCTGCTTTCTCTCATGCTTCGTGTTCAGTTGTTCATCCTTCTAAGTTCTATGTCCTCTACTATACTGTTGTTCCCTTTCTTTTGGCTTGAACATGCCCTTTTGTTCATTTTGGCATGCCATCAAGTCGGTGGGAACCATCGTGGCACCAAGATTTGATGATCCATATAGAAGTGATTTGTTGTTTCATAACAATTGAAAGACATGAGCTTGCATCCTAATTCAGATTGCAAATTGAAAATTGTGTAAATGTAGAGCAAAATTTGATTCCTTCCTTTGATTTTGAAATACCTGGTAGACCAAAGAAAACTTTGCACCTTGAGGAGAGTCTTCCTACATAGCCTTTAGATTAACTGTTAGACCCTCAGCACATGCAGAGAACAGAAAATCATTATCATCATGTATCTATCTTTTCAAATGTGAACGATCCAAAGCTTCGATCATGGCAAGTTTCAATATCTTGAGGTCCTCTATAATCACTTCATTTTGTGTTTTCTTCAGTCCCCTGCACTCCTCTTCTCTTCTAATTGAATTATCTCTGTCTTCCTTATAGTGTGGCACAATCGTACTCCTTACACTTATCTTTTTTCAAGTTTACTGCTTTTTGGACCTCTTCGCTCCACCACCAACCTTCTCTCGTGTCGACTCTTCCGTCTCTAGATTTTCCAAGAACCTCTTTAGTCACTCCCTTGATACATCCCACCATAAGGTTACATATCTCATACTCGTTGTCTGGCGTCAGCAACATTTTTGTCCCAAACTTTCTCTTTCAACATTCTACTGCAAAACACGTCCGCCTCAACGCCCTTTTGCTGCCATCACCGAATCCTTTTCTCCTTTAATAGTACTTTTTTACTCTTCCAACTTTTAAAACTTGCATCCATGACCATAAGTATCTTATGATATTCAATTCATTAAAGATGGAAAGTTGAACATTTGAACATCATTGTTTACCATTGCATGTTGATTAACTGTTCTACTGTCTTCTTCGTTTTTTTTATCCTTCCATTCATGCCAATTTCGGCGAGTAGTGCTCAAGCAGGACCTATAATGTGTGGGAAGCCTATCCTACGGTCCATGGTGCCCTCTATGTGTAATGTCCATTTTCAGAAGGCTCAGAAGCATGCAACACGTGCCTTGAGGAAGGTAGGTCTTAATGTTACATCTTCAAGTAAGCTTGCGCCAAAGTTTCATGTTATTGTGGCCGAGTATGTAAGCCAAATTCAGGCCAGAAGAAGAACAGCAGAAAGGCCTAATGTTATGAACATTGTTGTCAAAGACGAGCGTGTTAGTTGACGCGGCATAAAGACGATGGTCCGTGAATGATTTATCAAAAACATAAAGTTGATGATTATGGAGGAACTTCTATCTGTGCGGGGACATGAGCAACAGGTATATTTGAAGTCTTGGTGTGGCTATTTTATTCTTCTTTTTGGCTTGCTGTTGTTTGTTCCATGTCCTTGCCTGGATAATCTCTCTGTTTTCTGTAGCAATATTTGTTCAATGATGTAGTTCTTGCTTTTGTGAACTTCTTGTGTCGGATTTTTGTGCCATTTTTTCGTATATGCTTGATCTGAATGAGTTACTGGCCATCGATGACTGATTTTCTTATGCTACGAGAGGATAGTATTGATACACGGGCATTTATATACTACCATTCTTTTATGCGAAATCTATTTTACTGAATTGAGGTGTCTTTCTGCTAGGAGTAAAGAAAATCATTAAATCACAGAACCAGGCAAGGAAATTGGCGTTCATGAATCTTGAATCTACTTCTCAGCCCTTTTTGTTTCTAGTGATGGGGAAATTCTTTCGGAATTAGAAAGCATGCGGTTTTGTTTGCAACAAATTTGTGGAGTTGTGGCATTCATCACGAAACCAGTTTTTTGGAACATTCTTCATTATCCATTTCCTTTTTCTCTTCTGCAAATGTCTATGACGTGGTATTCCGTACGCGACGAACTACTTGCTAACGATTCATACTCTTGCATCATCTTATTGTTCTTATTGAAGCTTCTTCCCCCACTTTGTTAAGCAGTAGGAATTTAGTACTGAAGTTGAATACATAGCAGGCTATGATTTTTGTTCTGCATGGTGTAGAAGACAATGATCTTTGTTTAATTGATTTTATGGTTATTTTTCAATTGCCCTTCTCACGGTTGCTTTTATTATTTGATTCATCTGCAAGCATCTTTTGGGGGTTTCTCCATCCATATGGGATCATCAATTCATCATTAAGGGAAAATCCGGTTCACTTCAATAATAATCCTCTTTGCATTGCAGGTAATAGAAGTGGAGAATAGCTAAGCTGATGGTTCCATCTTCACGAGCAGTGGGGATTGCATGGACATTTCTAGTTAGCCCTTGTTTGTACTACAGAATCTTGTTCTGTAGAAGCTTGTCGAACTCTCTGACCCCTCGGCCTAGCGTCGGTGGTCTTGATCTCAGGGTGTAATTGACTAGAATCTTAACAAATAGTCTCGTAGGAAGCAGTGGCCATTTCCATTCACTTTACATGAAGCCATCGTTTCCTGTATCCTAGCACGAAAAAGCAGTTCTCTCTTGCTTAGAGATGTAATTTGTTGTACGGGAAGAAGATTTCACTAGGAGGAGAATGATTTAAGTGCAATGCTCTTGTCTGCTCAGCCTTTCTGATATGAATATGATTTGATTTAGCTGAGATACTTGAGTTAGACATGACTCAATGAAAAAATTCATGGAGTCAAGTCTGCTATTTGATTTGATTCACTGCCCAAACACCTACCACAATGTTCTCCCCCTCTCTAGCTTGTCCACATAGCAGGAGGTGAAACTGAAGAGCATAATTAGCATCAACCTGAGGGCATATGTTTAACTTTTCCTATGCTGCTAGGGCTGAAATACAAGATGTTAGGCATAGCCCAGCAACAGCAAATAATGTATGTCAGCAAGAGTGAAATCACATGGTGGCCTGGCCGACGCTTGGACGAGCAGCAACTATTATATGAAAGTAGAAGCATGTATGACAGATAATAATGGAGAGATTGAAAGGAATAACTTGCAGTCTTTTGCCGACCATTAATGCCAAAAGCAAAAGGTGATGGAAAGAAGAATTTACAAATGTTGTTACATTTCAGCAGAATTTCCTGGTAATGCATTATCCCCCTTCCCCTATCTTCTGCCAAATGGGTGACGAATAAGCCCATTGCTACTTCCATTGCTACAGCCATTTCTACTGGCATGGACATTTCTGGACTTGGAACCGATGGAATCTAAGCCCCATATTCGGATTGTACGGTCATCACTTGCCGAAGCCAGCATGTGTGGATTTGCTGGGTTCCAACTTACACAGTTAACAGCACCAGAATGCCCAGGCAAGGCTACTAGAAGCTCCCCTGTGCTCCTGTGCCATATGTACACCTACAAAAACATAATAGAAAATAAACTCTACTCTTAATGAAGAGTCAGAACAGCTAGCTGCAAAGAGGTTGAAACCATATAATGATCGACAGGGCAAGCATGCACACTGGGGGGGTTCAAACAACTGAAACAGCAAAAAGCCATACAGGAATATTAGCCTTCTGTCTCTTGACGAAACAGCAAACAGCTGCCATATGTCCACTAGGGGGTTCAAACCACAGAAACAGCAAAAAGCAATACAGGAATATTAGCCTCTGCAACAACAGCATAATCTTTAGGCCTTTTGTCTTCTTACTCACAAGCTGCCCACAATATTCTCCATGAGAATGACAATATGCCTAAGCCATTAGCCAGCTGTCATGCTCCCAGCTAGCAACAGTGATCAATGATTAAATGGATGAAAATGAAGGGTAGTCTAGGAATTACATGAATTTTGTAGATCGACAGATTCAAAGCAATTTTTTATAGACTAAGAAAGTTGTTTTGGATTTAAGAAAAGCTATAATAAAATGTCAAACCAGAAACATTTGATAAATCCAAAGTATATTGCTTTTCATGTATCAGCAGTTGCATTAGATGTATCAAAGTTTGCTTTAGTATATTATTTATCTTTATAGTTACACACTCTTTCCAGCAAGAGGAGGCGTGGCAGAAAAAGAAAAATCCTAGAAAAAGGGTTTAGCATACAAATAATCCTCCATCTAATAGCTTGTACCCGTGACTAAAGGACATAAATGGTGATGGGGTGAGAAATTTAGAGAACAGTTTATCTACACTATACAGTAATATGAATGACCACCCTAGGTTATCCAATTAACGAGTGCTACAAGAAGAGAGGCTACCTGTGAATCTTCACTTCCACTGGCAATAAAAGCTTGATCAGATCCACCAAAACACGATCGAATGATGAAGCGAGTACGTTTATGACCTTTGTACTTGGAAACAACTTTCAAATCCCCTTCTATGCTCCAAAGATGTATTTCTTGATTAATGAGGTTAACTAGCAGGAACCTATTGTCCTTAGATAAGGAAAATGATGTGATCACTTGATCCTCTTCAATTTGCTTCTCCAACCTAGCTTCCCTGTCGAGCAGCAGAATCGCATTTTCTCTACAGATGCTCACAATTCTCTTCCCATCACTAGTAATAGCCATGTCGGAGATCTTAAGGGTCCTCTGACCTTTCCAACATTCCAGCTCTTTTCCATCCAGATCCCACAAGCAAATGCTTTTATCTGTCACACCAGATAACACTCTTTTCCATCGGGGAACCACCCACATGAAATTAAGCCAACACCTGGTTTTTCATAAACATGGAGGCATTCCCCAGAATGAACATCCCAACGCCTGATAGCCTCCTCTTGCCCACATGTTAGAAGCTGATTATCATCCGGGCTCCATGAAACAATCGAGACAGGTTTCTGGTGACCAACCAGCATATGCTTAAGGGACACATCCCCATTTTCCCTAACCTGCAAGGAGAACACCCCCGTGTAACAAGAAATTGATTTTAGATACACCGAACACGTTTCCAGCCAAGTTGATAAAGTTGACCTTTTGATAGAGTTGAGTTCTTTAATATTGTATCAGAATTCATGAGTTCAAATCCTACGACTCCCTATTTATACAGCAAAGGGTCGATGCACGGTCCATTTTTTAGGCCCCAAGGTTATTCGCATGAGGAAGCATGTTAAGATATAAAAATATTTCATGGGTCTTCAATCATAAAATTAACTTTTTGGTAGAGTGAATGATTACACAATAACTCTCAATCTTAGTAGGCCTACCAAAAGCAAACAAATAAGTGATCAACATTAAGAAAATTCACATCACAAGGAGCATGCCAGCCATCTCAGTATGTCTATTACACCATTGAACTCATCAGCAGAAGGATACTATGAACAGAAAAACACAAATTGTTCCATAAAATACTTTACAAATAACTGCCCCGTACTTTCCAAACATTATAGGTATCCTGTGTTTTCATGGCTGAAGATGCACAAACAAAACACGAGGACCCCTCTAAAATGCAGAACAAGCTGGGACATATATGCTTAAATTCCATCACCAGTTCAAGCTGGCATGGGGTGTGCTTGGTACTGTAGTTTGGACAGCTATCTGACTTCCTTCTGAAGTTTGCTTATTTATGCTTGCCAATTTGAAAGTGACTACAAGATTTTTTCAAACCGGAGGTTTCGCTAACTTGTGGAAGCTGGTGCTTAGCAAATTTTCACTATTGCTTTCATATAAGCAGAGCATCTTTTTTACAAAAATTTTGAAAACCCAATTTTCATCCCTGCATATTTCTAATAGACAACTGATTCCTTATAAACATTGTTCTTTTTTACCGATTATTCTTCTCAGTAGTCAGCACCTTCCTTTCTGAAATCAAGACAAAACTTGATTCAGTATTCTCTTTCTCAGCAGTCATCACCTTCATCATCATCATCATCATCATCATCATCATCATCATCATGACTTTTTCCCACAAAGTGGGATCGGCCATACGTGTCCGTGGGACACACGCATATGAGATACGACAAAAATAATACGCTGACTGTCGGCTACCTAACATGCACCGTCCTAACCTATCATTAGGCTAGGATAAAAAAAAAACACACAACAATATCAAAAAATACACAGTAGCAGAAGTTTGGAAACAAAAGCAACTCACGCAAAATGAAAAAAAAAAAAACAGTAAAAAAAAAATAAACGATAGTACGACACCACTAAAGCTCACTGAGATGCGACATACAAATATCACTAACATGTCTACCGTCCACTAAGTGGGATCAATCGTAATAATCTGTCTCCTCCACCCTGTCCGATGCATAACATCCTCCATGGTGAGTTGCAACATTACTAGGTCCGTAAGGATCACTTTATCCCAAGTTATCCTTGGACGCCCTCGGTTACTCGTACCTTCTAACAACAAAGACTCCACCCGCCTAACAGGTGCATCCACCAATCTCCTCTATATGTGTCCTGCCCAGCGTAGGCATCCCTCCCTCATCTTAGCAACCACTGATAACACCCCAATTTACCGACGTATTACTTCATTCCTCAATCTCTCTCTACGGGTAACGTCACACATCCATCTCAACATACATATCTCTGTCATCGCTACCCTCTGTGCATGACTCTTCTTGATCGGCCAACATTCTGTCCCGTACAGTAAAGCTAGTCGAATAGTCCTTCGATAAAATTCACCCTTCAACTTCAAAGGTATTTGCCTATCACACAAAACGCCTGATGTTGCTCTCCATCTCTGCCAACCTGCGTTTATCCTATATGTTACGTCCTCATCAATCTCACCATCGTCTTGTATAACCGAACCTAAGTACTTAAACTTAGTAGTCCTATGGACACTCTATCCATCCATCATTACTAATGGAGCATTCCCCTCCTCTCTCTTAAATGCACACCACGTATACTCCGTCTTACTCCTAATCCGTAACCCTCTAGCCTTAAGAGACATCATCCATCTTCTCAGCTTATCCTCTACACCTTCTCTAGTCTTATCTATCAAAACAATATCATCCGCAAAAAGTATGCACCAGGGGGCATCCTCGCCCACATCCCTCGTAAGCTCGTCTAACACTGCTACAAACAAGTATGGACTCAATGCTGACCCCTGATGCATACCAACGGTAACTGAAAAATCGCGAGAGAGCCCTCCAGCCGTCCTAACACATGTCATCGCCTCTACGTACATATCCCAAATGGCATCAATATATTTTTTACTCACTCCCTTCTTCTGTAACACCCACCACACCACCTCTCGCAGTACCCTATCATATACCTTCTCCAGATCAATGAAGACTAAATAAAGATTTGTCTTCTTCTCTCTAAACTTCGCCATATCACACGCATAATATGAATGGCTTCCATAATAGAGCGTCCTGGCATAAACCCAAATTGATTATAGGTCACTTTAGTTTTCCTACGCAACCTACACTCGATCACTTTTTCCTATAACTTTATAGTATGACTCATAATCTTAATTCCTTGATAGTTTGTACAATCCTGTACATCTCCCTTATTTTTATATAGAGGTACAATCATGCTTCTCCTCCAGACATTCAACATCTTTCCTTTCAATATCATGTTAAACAATCTACATAACCAAAGCACTCTAATTTGCCCCAAAATCTTCTACACTTCAATTGGCACATCATCTGGACCGACTGCTTTCTTACACCCCATAATTTTTAACGCATTCTGCACTTCAAACACCTTAATACGCCTAACATATTTCAGGGTGTTGGCTCTCTCAATATCATTAATGCGCAACTCTCCCACTTCCGTTTCCCTTTCATTGAGAAGCTTCTCGAAGTTATCGCCCCATCGCGATCGAATAGCCCCCCCATCGACCAAGATCGAGTTGTCTTCTCCTCTTATGCATCTAACGTTCTTCACATCGCGACCCTGTTTGTCGCTCAATTTTGCTAGTCCGTACACGTCCTTCTCCCCCTCCTGCGTACCCAACCTAGTATAAAGTCCTTCGTAGGCCTCAAACTTTGCCACAACCACCGCAACAGGGGCCTTCCTCTTTGCCACCTTGTATTCCTTACGGTCTGCGGTTGTCCTACTAACAAACCATGTCATGAACCTCTCTTTCTTTAACTCAACAGCCTCTTGCACCTCTTGTCCCCACCACCACCCTTCCTTCAGACCGACTCTTCTCCCACGAGATTCACCTAACACTTCCTTAGCGACCTTGTCTGTATAGACAGCCATACGGTCCCAAGCCAAACTAGCTTCTTCCTCATCATCCAAGCGCCATACATCTGCTTCTAGCATCTTCTTCCGAAAATCCAAAGCTTTGTCCCCTTTTAACTGCCACCACAGAATCATCTTGTCCTTACGCACACTCCTTTGTTTCTTCTAACTGTTGAAGCTGACATCCAATACCAGAAGCCGGTATTGTGTGGCAATACACTCACCCTGTTGTGTGGCAATACACACACCCGGGATAACTTTGCAATCCTTACACCCCAGTCAATCCACATTCCTGGTCAGAAAGTAATCGATCTGGCTAGCATTGCTACCATTTTTAAAAGTGATTAGATGCTCTTCTCTCTTCCTAAAACACGTATTCAGTAATACTAAGTCAAAGCACAATGCAAACTTTAAGATCGTCTCGTCTACCTCATTCCTACTCCCGAACCCAAAGCCCTATGAGACATAACAAAACCCCCAACATCCTTTCCTACATGTTCATTCAGGTCACCAATAATAAAAATTTTCTCCTGTAACCCAATCCCCATAACCACCTCATCCACATCCTCCCAAAACTGACTCTTCACAGTCTCGGGGAGACCGACTTGGGGCGTGTACACACTTAATACATTCACAATATCTCTTCACAAAACCAACTTAAGTTTTAAAATTCTATCACATTTCCGCAACACATCCACTACTGAGTCTCTAAGCGTGGGATCTAGCATAATACTTTCCCCGCATACCAAAGTTTAAAACCTGCATCACCAACCACCCTAGCCTTATTGCCCACCCACTTTGTTTCCTATAGACACATAAAAGTGATACTCCTCACCACAACATCCATTATCTCAAAACTCTTTCCGGTTAAAGAACCTACATTTCAAGATGCGAGCCTAACCCGACAACCAGCTCCCTCCTCCTTCCTACCAGCCTACTAAGTGATGCTCGTGAGACCCCACCATGATGCGATGTGGCTCTGTCAAAAGTACCTATAATGATATTATCAACAAAAACAAAAAGCAACACTAACAATAACAAGACAACACTGAAAATGAATAACAACAACAATGATATTAATGAATAACAACACTAAAAATAAATAACGACATATGTGTAACCCGAAATATAAGAAGAAACAAATATAAAAAGGAAACAAATAAACATTAAACAACTATCACCAATATAAACAAATGAGAAGCCCGAATGAGGAACAAAAATACAAATAAACAGACCAGATGCAAATGTACTAAACTAAACTAATCAGGAACAATTTTAAAAACCAATAAAAAAAACAGCCTAAAACCGAATACAGAATAAAACAAAACAAAATCAGAATAACAAAATCAAAACAAAATTAAACACAAATCAAATCCGACTCAGAAATAAAATTAAACACAAAATTAAACCCAAATGAAAACAAAATCAGAAACAAAATTAAACAAAATGAAAAACAAAATTAAAAATAAAATCCGAAACAAAAGTAAACACAAAATTAATAACAAAATTAAACAAAATCAGAAACAAAATTAAACACAAATTAAAACAAAATCAAAAATAAGATTAAAAACAACTCAAAACAAAAATACAATCAATATGTAGTTAGCTATAATTAATTAGATAACTATAGTCAAACAAAATACATAGTTAGCTATAATTAAACACAAATAAAAAACAGAAGTCGGGAAAGAGGGTAGTCGCAGTGGGAGGGGAAGAGCTGGGAGGCGATGGGAGGAAGAGGGGCAGCAAGGGATGATGGGGGGAGGTCCGGGAGGCGATGGGAGTGGAGGGCAATCGCAGAAAGGGATGAGAGGGGATGGTAGGAGATGGGAGGTGGTGAGTGTATAATCAAGGAAATGGATGGAAAACAATGAAAATGGATGAAAATAAGCTAATTCCTTTATTTCCTTGTGAAA
>JAOWBR010062280.1:0-15281 GCA_028571145.1 Dionaea muscipula
TAAACTTATTTACTATTTTGTCTACATGTCTACTTTTAGTTTACTACTATGTTGGATTTGAAATATTATTTATGCATGTGACTATGCGGTTTTATCTTTCAATATAGTTGTTGATATTCTGCAATTATATTTTACATGGATATATAAACCTCACCTACGTGAGGCGTGCGCCTAGGCTCTAGAGACCTCTGGCGCCTCTAACAACACTGCGCACAATACACGGAGGAGATAACTTGGCCAAGTAAAACTCTGGTATGCAGCAAAGCACCTAGCAGTAAAGAATTGCTGGAGTACCATAGTAGCTTTAGTCATACTGTATTGATTCTCCTGCTTAGTAGACTAGGGTTGCTCTAGTGATTTTCATGGTGAATAAAATTTGTGGCTACTCATTCTAGTCATATTGGATAGCTTTGTGCTTCCTTCCCCCCTTAATTTGTGGCTCCAGAGTGATTGTCATGTAACTTGTGCTGGTTGAATTTGAACCATGCTTGGATTTGGTTGGTCTAGATGTAACTTGTGCATTTAGTGCTCGGCGGTGGTATGAAGCAATTGTTCGTCTCTTCTCTTCTCTTCTCTGCAATGCAGGTGATCTGCCACTCGTCGTTTCGTGTGCCAGTCTTGCTCTTGCTGATGCCGGGATCATGATCTATGACCTGGTTACTGCAGTTTCTGTGGTAGGTATGCCCTGCACTGCACTGCAGTTGAATTCTCTCTCCAATTTCTTTCTTTCTTTCCCTTTTTCACACTCACTCACTCACTCACCAAATGAAATGGTTAATGGTGTTTGCTTGCCATCCATCCAGTCCAGATCCTACTAACAATTCCATTCTTAATACTTACTTTTGTAGTCTTGTCACGGGTCGAACCTTATCCTTGATCCGCTTGTAGAAGAGGAAAGTTACCAAGAAGGAAGCCTAATGATTACATATATGCCTTCTCGGGAGGAAGTTACCCAATTAACCATCACAGGAGAATGGTCACCCACAAGGATTCATGAGGTATAGCTTGGTATTGAGCTTCTCAAAATTTGATCCATAATTTTTTTTTTTAAACTGTTCATCTATACAATGATGAACAGTGGCTTTCTAATGAGGACATGCGGACTATGGGATATCTGGCCATTTTGGCCAGATATCCGGGCATTTGGAACGGGTATCCAGCCCACTGTCTGGTGATGTCCGGATACCCGTTTCTAAAATGCCCGGATATCCAGCCAAATTCCCGGATATCCGTTCAAAATGACCGGATATCCGGTAGTCCAAAAAGCCACTGCAATGATGAATAGTTAAAAAAATTAGCAAATTGAGTTTTGTTTTTTGTACCGCTGAACTGAACATGCTCTATCTAACCCCCGGTTAATTTGTTCTGCTCACAGGCCATGAACCTCTGCCTAAGCGCTTGCTCGAACCTGGGAAATGTGATGAGGTCATGTTTGAAGGAAGCTGCTGCTGCTGCTTCAGACGATACCAATGAATAAATCATTTATTGAATTATTTTTTTGCCCCTGCAGTTCCAGCCTAAATTTGGATTTAGCTGCTTTCCTCCTCCTCCTATGCCATTTCTTCTTGAGGCTTTTTCCTCTCTTGGATTATCTTATCGTTCCTTGTGAGCTGAGCGAAGATGAGTGAGAAGAGAACAAAGCTTTGCCAAAATTTTGCAGCTTTAGTCACGTCTTGTACACCCTGCTCCCTGTTAGTACTGTTATGCTAGTTTGAAACTTTGAAGATACAAGATGAGGGTTTGTTTGGTTTCTTTTGAATTTTTTGTTTTATATTTTGAGTAGAAAATTTTCGATAGAAAATATGTTTGGTTTGAATTTTTTTTATAGATATTTTTCTATTTTTTATGTAATGATTTTAATAATTTTAAAACTTTATATCAAGCTAATTTATATTGAAAATAAGCGGACAATGCATTTTGCTGTTTTGAGATTTTTTCAAATTTTGGTTGTTTTTAGAAAATGGAAAATGGTGATAGTTATATTTGCCAATCTAATGTCATTTTTTGGCTATCAATCGTGAAAGTTTTCTATTATTTATCAATGTATTCCAATGAAATCATGTTATATTTTAGACAAAAAAAAATCCAAATGGGATTTGATAATCTTTCTACTGTAAAATCAAAAGAGTCAAAACAAAATTTTTATTTTTTTTTTAAATTTTTTTTTGTGTCCAAGATCCTGATTATTAGAGGAGTTTCAATTTCTCAAACAAGATACAACTAGCAAATCAGCACAATTTTGCTCTGCAATATAACTTTCAAATCAAACAACAAAGAAAATAGGCGAATATCCAAATTCATCGAATACCCAAACAACAAAATCAAAATAAACCCAAATCGACAATATAACTTTCAAATTAGCCGAAGAAATCTCCCCTCGCCTTCATCACCTTGTCCAATTTTGCTCTTCTTTGCTCTGCAATTTACGAAATTAGGGTTTTTTGTTGTTTTTTCTGTGAAGCTCTTCCCCTTTTGGTTTGTTTTGGTGAATCTTCTTCCACCTACAAATTGGGAGAAGGAGAAGCTGGGAGGAGGATGATGAAGACGGGAGAGAGAGGAATGAAAATTACCTGCTTGGTGTTGCTTGGTGTTTCAGAGCTGCTGAAGAGACTCTGTCATCCTTACTGATCTTCTGCTGCGTGGTGGGAGAAGAAAATAGGCAAGATAGTAGCGGCATTTTTAATGTCATATTTGGCATTAAATTTGACAGTGTCAAAATTTGCCATGTGTAAAAGTGTCGCATTTGAATGATTTTTATGTTGGTATTGCCAAATTATAAAAATAACAGCTCCTATTTCTCATAGGTTGTAGATGCTCTAAGTTCCAACTTGAACTTCTAAAGGAACATAGAAGGGGATTACTAATTGATGTATCGGAAAATATCCTTATGACACGTGAATAAAAGATCCGAAATTGGACTATCCGGACGGAGTCTTGGTCAACTCTCAGTCAACTTGGCCCGATCGGTCGATCGCCCCTCCCCTCACCCGTCGATCGTCGAGCACCTGACTTGGATTCCATCACCTAGCATCACCGGTCAATCGTTTCTCCCTCAATTGGTCGACCGTCAAACCTCACCTATGTCTATAAATACCTCCTCTCTCCTCTTATTTCTCGATCTCTGCTCTCCCTCCTCGGCTGGCCAACCAGACTTGCCTGGACCTTCACCTTGTCCGCTGTCCGACCATCGGTCAATCGCCTCTGCCCCAACTAGTCGACCACCTCCTCACCTACTCAGCCCATCCTTGCCTGCACCATATAATGACCCTATTTTGTCATTAAGAAAAGATTGTGATTAATAAAACTTAAGTTGGAGGTAAAGGTGTTTGAAGTTAAGTTTGAGTTTAATGTTACTTGATAAAACGAGTGTTACGCGAGCAGTCGCTGGCTTTAGAGTCGTAGGCTTATCTGGCACAACTTTTCTAAGTTGGCTTTGAGCCGTTGAAATAAGTATTACGATTCATGAAAGCTATGGCAGTAGAAGTTGCGCGAACCTATCTGGCGCGCTTTTGGTGGAATGAAGGGAAAGACTGCTGATTTCCATTGGAGCGACTGAGGAGTCGCTAAAGTGAAATGTGCGATTCAACCTATATGGTTGTATGGTGCTGTATATTTAATGATAGGAAAAACTTGTATAGCTGCTGTTACTTTTGTCGAATGTGATGAATCGCAACATTTGGGCCAATATACCATTTACTTTTGATGTATTATGGAAATGCCTCCATAGGAATCATTCAATTGAGATTAAAAGCTATCGAAGTTCTTTAAAGGAATAGCGATGATCTGGCGTAACTTTAGTAAATCGGATAACTTTAGCGTGAGCATGATCTGATGCAGAATTTATGTATAAACAATAAGTCGCGGTTGTTATACCAATAAGTATCTGGTGCATGAAATAAAAGTACTACTTAGAGTTATTTTTTTCTTTCCATGTGAGGTGTCGGATGATCACATGAGACATTAACACAGTATTGGAGCGGTCTCTCCGAGGTCACACCTCGAGCTACCCTCTGACTTGTTCGCTCCTCTTTTTTAGGTTCTTCTTGGAGCGGATCGGAATCACCTTCTGATCGATCGTCTTTCACTCTTCCCCCGAGTCATCTCAGCCCGATCAGACCGATACTTTGATGTCTGCGTCTGAAAGATTATAGGTGCAGACCGTCCCTGAGATTTTTCAGGTACAACACCGATAATGTTATTTGTACAAAGTGTAAATGGAAGTCTAAATTCCATGAGATGGAAAGGAGCACAGAGAGGGGCAGAGGAGGGGCCACAAAAAGCACAGAAGAGACACGCATGACAGAACAAGGGATGCCGCTCAGTTTGGAAGTCCAAATCGAGCGGCAGACGGATGCCCCTGTTTTTCGCTACGTGTCCCTTCTTTGGGCTTGAGATTACAATTCCGTACAAATAGCATTTCCTAGGGACTACTACAGTGTTGTTTGTTTATGTAAGTTTGTTGAATTTTGCTCCCGAAGGAACACACACGCACACTCGAACAGAGCGGACCGGTGGTATCATCTTGGTTCGCGAGTGAACATTACAAGATGATCTTCATCATTCATCGATGTCAATGCGGCATCTTCAACTTGTGCAAGCACGCAGGAATGGTCTCGCCCGCCGGGTGACTATGCCTGCCTATTTGATCTGGAGTGGAGCCCTAAACTTGAGCACATCACATGAATGTGAATGTCGCCACACCACATCCGATTTGTCTTGATTTGACTTGACAACATATAAGGTTCAGGCAAAAGCTCTATAAATTGAAGGTAAAAGCCAGAGCCAGCAGCAGGCAATGGCATCAATCGTAATCTGTCATGCTATCGACATCGTTGAAGAATAGAATAGAATAGAATAGAATGGACTCAAACTCAAGCTAGCTTTCGAGTCACTGAGACAGACAGACAGACAAGACAAGCAGCTACGAATCCCCATACGTGAACCGATCGAGGTGAGACTGAGAGCATTTTAATTAACAAATATTGCATAGCCTCTTCACTTGCTTGTATTTATATATTTATTTATTTATATAAACACAGTGACAGATTTGATTTGATAATTGATATGCCTCTAATTGAAATTGACATAATAATAATCGTATTGTAAGATGGATGTATGCCATTGTAATTGTATAGTATTTGCAAGCCAAGAATTAAATTATCTACTGTGTCGTGCGTGTCCATCTAGCTAGTTTAGTTAGACGGGTTGGGTTGGGTTGGGTTGGGTTGGGTTAGGATACGCTTGCTTCCACCAGCTTGCCTTACATGATGATCAGCCATAAGCCTTGCGGCGTAAGCTTCTATACCAGCATCTGGTCGTGGAACAAATGTGTCGCTCTCTTCTTCTTCTTCTTCTTCATATAATAATACTACTGAGCTTGAGCTTGAGCATGTAGGGAGTTGATCATAATCATGAGCTGCTGGTGCTGCTTGTGCTGGTGCTGGTGCTGCTGCCAGCCTTTTGCGCCTCTTGTGTCGGTGCCATGCTGCTTGAATAAAGCTGGCAGCCCATATTCGCCATGGTTGAGAGTAAAACCGTAGCTTGTGCCTGAGTTCCCTGCTGTGCATCCTCCTGAACTGTAGTGCTATGAACCTCAAGTCCTCTGCCCCAAGGCTGAATCCTTCCATGTCAGAAATGGCCTTCACCGTGCGTGTGGACGATGGGAGGATGTCAAGCTGACTGTGACGTGCGTCCAGGGCCCACGTTAGGAGCTCCTCCCCGCACAAATCGTTTGGACCGAGGGTTGATGAGTTAAAGAACCCTGTCCTGCCACCGTCCGTCGTGTACGAGTAGAGATGGCCTCGGATTATGATCACCATCTCATTCATCTGGTCCCCTTCATGTAGCAGATACATGCCTCGAGTGCAAAGCACAGGCTTAAGCCTCTCACATATAGCATCCAGTGTTCCGTCATCCAACTGATGAAATACAGGTACCTGCAATGCAATGCAAGCATTATATATATATATATATATACATGTCATTTCATGCATGTTCAATTTCATAGAGAGAGCTTGCAATTTAGTTTTGTTTCACTTTACTTGAAGAAATAATTCATTGCTCTTAATTATTAGATAGTAGCACATATTAACACGTCTTAATTTATTTAGTCGTCTTACCTTTCGAACTAGATTTAGGCATAGATATCGTTTGGTTTGTCTTCGAAGATTTGTAGGGAGTGTGGTGAAAATGGCTTCCTCATCTACTCCTTGTGTGGCGACCCATTTGTATTTATGGTACCTGAGTACACTCTGCCTTAGTTCTTTGGGTAGCTGCCTATGGTGCATCCACTGCTCAAAATCACTTCTCTTGATCCTCCACATCTCTAATCGCTTGTTGTCAGATTGAATGTATTTCTGACACACACACACACAGCAACAAAACAATCAGTCAAAAAATTAACTAACAGATCGAATTAAAGAGCTAGCTAAGCTTCATATTAATTACCTGCATGTTCCCTATGAAGAATGCAAGCAAGACCAACCCCAGAGCTCCAATAATATAACAGAATATGTTTTCAATCAAGTCAATGCTAGTCAGGAGATTTTGTCCTTGAGAACTGCATTGCATTGCATTGCATGAACAGACATGATTATTATGATTCATGTGCAGTGATCGATGATGGTTGAATTGAATTAAGCAACTCAACTCAAACTCCTCCCTGATGAGCTGAAGCTAGGAATTAAGGAAAGGATGGATGTTTTAGTTAATTTTACCTCAGATTTCTGATTCCCCACCAAAGGCAGTAAGAGAACTTGCTCAAGAACCCCCCGGAAGATATGTCCACCGTGATGGCATAGCTAAATATGCCAAATGGGACAACATTATTAGCCGGGTTACAATTGTTTGTCACGTTGGTCGACTGGAGCCAAGTATCTCTGCTAGGATCTCCTAAAGAAGTGCAATCAAAGTACCAGTACACACACAAACTTTCTTCTGCACAAACACTTCTCCAGCATGCTTCTTGTCGTTGTATCGACAACAAGTACCAGCAGTTTCCTGAAACCTGCATACTTAAAAGCATGACCGACTTAAATTGTAACTCCCAACTCTTCAAGTCTGTCTCAACCACAATTAATTATTAATCAAGGAAAAAACAAACACCAACACTTGACTTGGTGGTAGCTAAAGCTACAACATAAATATATTTTCTGGATATTAGACCTAGTAGTGGTGCTTACAATGCTTGCCAATAAGTAGAACATAAGATTGTAGGCGGCAGCCACCCAGGCCTTTTCAGTTATTACTCCGGAGGACTTGGCAACTTGTAGGGAGAGAGGATACACCAGAGAGAATCTGAGAAGCATCTGTATGAGGATGATGAACCATAGGAAGGTTTTGGAGTTGGAAGTCGACGACCCTTTGAGGTTCGGCAAGATTCCCAATGATAGTACCTTAAAGTTTCAGTATATATATATATATATATATTGAGTAACTGATAATGCATGAGACTGACTATTAAGAAACATGAATTGGATTCACAAGCCATGAAATTAATTGAGCAACTACTTTGGTCCTTGGTGTATGATCCAAATTAAGTCACAACAAAATTAAGTAGTAACAGAGTACCTACCTGAGGAATAGGAAATGCAGCTGTTAGGTGAATCCAGAATCCAAATCGAAGGTACTTTAGCGCGATCTTCCAGGGGTCAGTAACGAGCTCACCCCTTGCAGTTACACGAGATGATGGATCAATATAGGCTGTTCGAAACCGGACACCAATATCAATTACATAGAAGAAATCTGTCAATGATCGTAGTATCGTGAGGACTAGTTCGAGGGGGAAACTGAATTGAATGCACATTTCTGTCCGCGCCTCAGGCAGTAAGAAGTACATAGGGTCAACTAGGAGGGAGATCACGTTAGCTGTGAAGAATAACATGTTCCATCTTTGTATCAGTTTCCCCCCTGGCTCCAACACTTTAAATTTCTTCAATCCTCCTCCTCCTCCTCCTCCTCCTCTATGGCTGCAGTCTGATATTGAACACACTTCCTTGTGCTTGATCTCCAGAGGATCTGGTGTAACAGGACCTTCAAGTTTACTATCATCTTGAACCCTGAAAAGTCATGAAAAAAAAGCCTCATTAATCTGTGCATTGACAATCATCGAACAATATTACTATGAAAATGTTTTGCTTTATGAAGGAATGTCAATATATGAAGGCAGACCTGTTGGAACTCCGTCGCCAGCACACCATTGAACATGCACATGCAATGATTTTAGTGTTGAAGGAAAAGATTAAGCCTGGCCTCCATTTTTCTCATCATAACCTGCAATTAATGTTTGGTATGCAAACTTGTGTGGCTTCTGCTTGCTTCTAAAAGCTAGCATAAACTATTATTCTTGGAAGTTTGAACTTAATTGGGGGATTCCATGACAGACTTGTTACTGCAACAACTCACCTGATGGCTCCTGGGGAAGGTCCAACTGCAAGCCAAGTTGATGGTGCAGCACAATTTGTGGCAGAAAGGGTAAATTAATCCCAAGGTGACTTCTTCTGACCCTCCCTTTTAACATTTTATTTTATCAATGGCTGCTAGCTGAATCTTTCATCTGCTCAAATGACGTGAATTAATTAATTCATGACTCGCCTACATACATACGTACTCATTTTTATTACGCCACCTTTTTTGATCGGTAAAAGAAGAATTTTATTGCAATCATGGTTGTTAAAAGGGTCAGAGTGCAGAAGGCATCATGGTTGAACAGTAAACATCTCAACTAGGTTGACACCCTCCTAAGATTCTCACAATCCGTGTGAGGGAGGGACACCTTCATATATAGCTTAATTTGAAGTCACTGACCTCTCACTGCATCCAAGAGCACCGCTTGCCTAGCTGTAGCTTCACTGTTCTTGAGCAAAGGGTCTTGACCACTTCTCCCCACCTCCCCCAATCCACAGATTTTCCATTGAAGCCTTTTATTACGCCACGTACCAGCTTAAAGATTAGTTGTTCCTTTTGTAGTACAATTATATATTAGTAAACCGATTCGATGAGCAAGTTGATTAATTGAAACTATAATTAATTAATCATCCATCAACAATCTGAGCTGGAAATTAAGATAAAATATGACTTCATTTGGAAGAAGCAAGCAAGCTTTGGACGGTGTGAAGTTTGAACATAGCATATAAAGGCTATTACTTTTCATAAAGTTAATTCAGGTTTTTGTTTTTTTTATCACAATTTATTATGTTGCAGGATTAATCCTTTTCACAATCAAAGGCTATATGTATATTAATTACTGCATAAATAAGATAATTAATCTATAGTATCTCAAAAAGTCAACTGATAAAAATCCAGTACCACCTAATCCACCAGTATAATATATAATATATATATACCTGCAGCTCTAACTAATTTGTGGAGTTTCTATCTGGCAAAAGTTATTACCAGTCCAATCACCAATGATAGCCTCGCACGTTGAAACAGGTCATGGGACTAGAGAGAGGAATGAATATAAGAGGGAAAACACAGCTCAAATTACTTCTGGGTTCTATTCATACCTTAATTTACCTTTGAAGCAGGTTCGATCATGCACCTCTCAATATTCAAGGGCCGGGCCGGGGTGGAACAAGATGGGAGGAATATATGGAACGAGCTAAATGGAGAAGTATATATGTCTTCATCATAAGCTAGCTAGCTTATGCCTTATGGTATGTAGCAAAATATATATCATTATATATATAGCCATGTGGTCGACCTCACCTAGTAGAAAAAACTTGGTACTAATCTATCCCGTATTTAGTTTAGTTGTCAAGTGGGCAACCGTACGTCCTTGATTCTTTGCTACTGTTGTTTTTATTAAATATATATATATATATATGTGCAACTTTAATAGAGAGAAATTAATCTAAGTCTTGCCCATTCAGAGTGGTTGAAGAAAGAAAACAATCCTTCAACTTTCAGGAAAGAGTCAAAGAGATGATGAACCAATTGCATTGCATGCCATCATCCAACCATGACCTAATCCTACAAGCTAGCTAGGCTTCTGTAGGAATTAATGTATGATCAAAAGCGAGGAGAGGACAGCCTCCAATCCATTATCAGATCAATTGATGATATTTTAGGTACATGCATCATTGCATTTGCATCATTAATTAACCAGCTTACTATCTTGCTTAATTATAACTAATTATTTCTTTCAGGGTAGGTTTAGGTTGAAGACATGCAATAATCACATTATGTTATCAGAGGAGGCCGATGATTCTGTTGAGGAGCTTATGATAATTGATCCACATGGATCTAAAGCTTGGCTATGGAAGAAGTCGTTTCTGTCAGCTTGCATAGTATCCCTGTTCATCGATCCTCTTTTTCTTATGGTTCCACAAACAAGGCCAGAGATCTGCATGGAGAATGGAGTGACTCTTCAAATGATCCTTACTATCATGAGGTCTGTGGGGGATGCATTTTACCTTGTCAATATGGCTCTCCAGTTTAGAATGGCGTATGTGGAGCCTTCATCTCGAGTTCTAGGCAGAGGAGAGTTAGTCGTTGATCCAAACAAGATTGCCACTCGCTATCTCAGATTCCGTTTCTGGGTCGATCTTATTGCTGCATTACCTGTACCACAGGTAGGTATGCCCAGCCTCTGCACTTCATACCTTTTAATTTGATTGTCATATGCAATGCTAATGCACCATTTTTTAACATCTCCATTCATATCACATATTTTATTTTTATCTAACAATCACTTATGTTGATATATATACAATAATATAACTTAACGTCTCCATTGCGGATGGCCTTAGTCCTGTTTAGAGGAGATCAAAATCGGATCGGCCCGTCCAACCTGAAAATTTTAGGATGAGCAGAGTTTTATGGTCGATATAATGAGCTTGGACAATATTTTAGACCCGATTATATAAATGGGTTGGGCAAGAGGATGAATATTTTGGACTTGGCACAGACGACTCTCTCCGGTCTAATATATGTATAAATCTTTTATTTATAATAATATATGTATATATATAGAGAGAGAGTCCACTTCTAATGTGGACCACTACAAACTATGGACCATGCGAACCTCTATTTTCTACGCCTTTTCTCATCGTTTTTTAATGATCCGAACCGTTGAATATATTTCAAACGTGTTTTTAAGACTTGATCCGATAATTTTTTTTTTGAAACCATTGGATAAAAATTTATCAAAAACTGATCGGATAAAGCCGTTCCCGATTATATTTTTGGTTGAAATTTTCACCACACCCTTAAAAATAAGTTTTGAATACATTTAACGGGCACCTCATCCATAAGGATTCGAACTCAAGACCACTCCATTTCATTTCATTGGAGATATCAAGCCAACTGGGCTAATCAGTAGTTGTTAGTTGTATTTGTTTGGGTTGATATTGTTTTGCCTCTCTCCCTTAATTATGTTTGTATATTTAATCTAGCAGGCAATAGCCTATTGAGCTCAAAGCTTAACTATTATAACAACATACACAACATTTTTCCACTAGGTGTGGTCGGTCACACGTATATACATGTATCTAAGATCCGACAAAATAGTACATTGATCATCGGTTACCTAACACGCACTGCTCAAACTTATTCCATAGAATAGGTTTTGGGTTTAAAAAAAGTATAATAATGCCATGTAGCAATGAATCAACAGTATATAAAAACATCCCGCATATGCTACTAATTAACTAATGAAACAATGCATGATAATGTAAAAACCACACCAACAGAGGCCGCAAACATACACACACAAACCACAGACGTAACCCCTTAATAAAAGCCCCGAAGACTTGATCAACCACTCCTGCTTCTTCTATATCACAATGACTTCTCACTAAGTGGTCACACTTACGTTCGATGCAAAACATTATCTCTGGTGAGTTACAGCATGTCAAGGTCCGTACGGATCATTTCATCCGAAGAGACTGTTCCTCCACCCTTCCAACACGATGGACTCCATCTTCCTAACCGACGCATCCGACGATCTTCTTCAAATGTGACCTGCTCAACGTAGAAGTCCCTTCCACATCTTGTCAATCATCGATGAAACCCCAACCTACTGATGGATCTCTTCATTTCTTACTATCTCTTTACGGGTCACTCTGCACATCTACCTCAACATACGCATCTCCGTTTCCGTCACCGCCACCAGCCACCCCTGTGCTCGACTCTTCTTGATCGATCAGAATTCAATCTCATACAGCAAGGCGAGTCGACTCGTGGTCCTATAAAATTTACCCTTCAGCTTTAAAGGGACTTGTCTATCGCACAGAGCACCTGAGGCAACTCTCTATTTTTGCCAATCCGTCTGAATCCTGTGAGTGATGTCCGCATCAATCTCTTCATCATCCTGTATGATTAATCCTATGTACTTAAACTTTATTCGTTCTATGAACACGCCATACATCCACCATTATCGGGGGAAGCATCTTGCTCCTCTCCATGCCTAATAAATTCTACCGTACAAATTTCCAAACACCACTGTGTGGGCAATAAATAAAATAATCTTGTCTTCCAATTTTCAAATTCAAACACCGCTTAACCAAAATACCTAATTACCGCTGCGCTACATGATGGGGTTGGATGTTATTGAAATAGGCTATTTTTGGATTTGGATTTGGATTTGGATGCTATTGTTCCTATTTTAGGATGTTGCTGCTATTTTTGGATTACATTACAAGATGTTGCTATTGTTTCTTCTTCTTCTTTTTTTTTTTAAAAAAAAATTTATAGTTTTGAATTTGTCATGTTAATGTATACTTTATGTCATGTGGATTCTATATGTAATTTGAATAATTGGATACTATTTATTTTTATAGTAATTTATAATTTTGTCAAGCCCATGATTCGGCCCGATAATTATGATACTATTTGGCTTGGACACAGGGATAGGTCTATAGGCCTAGGCCCAGCTCGCCCAGTTTGTTTAAATGTGTGAGGCAAGAACCAAAACAAGTTACTCGAAAAATGGTGGAAGAAACAAATCTGAATGTGTTTATTACTCAACCAACGAGAAACAGAGAAGATGGAGATAGAACTCCATGGATGGAAGAAGAAACCGAAAGCTACAAACACCAAATAGGAATCGGTTTGACCTGAATTCTAAACAGAGAAAACCTAAGTATATATACAAGTGATCGGCAACCACCAAGTGAAGGAGAACCACCCATTCCGTAACAAAATCCTCAACCGTATAGTAAATCTTTGCCGTTGATGTTGGACGGTACTGATGATAATCCTTGGCATGCACACCCGAATTGATGGAGAAGAAGAAGAAGGCTTGGCTGGTCTTCTGTTCCTCGAGAAGCTGCTGCTGTAGAAGATAGAAGGAGAAGAAATGAAACGTTGCACTTAGTCCCTGAAATACCCAAAAACACAGTGTTTTGATGTTAAGTAAGGAAAAGCTCAAAACTCTGTGTTTTGACATATAATGCACCTAAGTGCTGCGTTTTGCAACTGATAGAAGAACAAATAGTCAAAGCCTGTTGGCATCACACAAGACTTCACAAATCTCCACCTTGATGCCATACCCAGAATGAACAAGTCAAATAGAAGATCTCAAACCAACCATCTGAACACACTGTATAAACTTGGTTGTAGTCACAACCTTAGTGAACATATCTGCAGGATTCAGGTCAGTATGAACTTTGGCGATAATCACATCACCAGCCCGAATGTGCTCTCGGATGAAGCAATACCGAACATCAATATGTTTGGTTCTCTCATGGAACCTATCATCACGAGAAAGAAATATGGCACTTTGGTTATCACAGAAGACAAGTCGGTCCTTCTGTGATATACCTAAGTCACCCAGAAAACCATGAAGCCAGATGGCTTCTTTGACAGCTGCTGTCAAAGCAATATACTCTGCCTCAGTAGAAGACAAAGCAACAACACTCTGCAGATTAGCTTTCCAGCTAATAGAAGATCCACACAAAGTAAAGACATAAGCAGATAAAGACTTGCGCTTATCAAGATCACCAGCGAAGTCTGAATCAGAATACTCAACTGCTTGACCAGAGCTATCTACCTTCCGATCAAACACAAGACTAAGAGAACTCGCCCCTCTCAAATATCGGAAGATCCACTTCACGGCTGCCCGATGATCCCTGCTTGGGTTTACCATATACCTGCTAACAACACTGACTGCCTGAGCAAGATCAGACCTAATGCAAACCATAACATACATCAAACTGTTAACAACAACAGAATAGGGAACCCTAGCCATATCAGCTATCTCATGAGGAGTCTCTGGACAAGAGGTAGATGAAAGACTAAAGTGAGAAGCTAATAGAGTAACAACTGGCTTGGTATTAGCCATATCAAACCGAGCAAGAACTATCTCAATATACTTTGTTGAGATAAGCGAAGACGACCACTGCTCTTATCTCTAGTGATCTCCATACCCAACATCTTGCTAGCCTCTCCAAGATCTTTCATATCAAATTCTTTACTCAGATATGCTTTTACTTTGTTAACCTCAGATAAGTCTTTAGAAGCAATCAGAATATCATCAACATAAAGTAGCATATAGACAACTAAATCACCAAGATCACCCCGGATATACACACATGCATCAAAAGAACTTCTCTTGAAGCCACAACTCAAGATATACTCATCAAATCTAGTGTACCACTGGTGAGGAGACTGCTTAGCCCATAAAGAGATTTTTTAAGCAAACAAACATAATCTTCCTGCTTACTAGGTTCTACAAATCCCTCAGGTTGCCTCATATAAATGTCCACTTTAAGATTACCATGCAAAAACGCCGTTTTAGCATCCATTTGGTGAAATTTCATATTATGTGTTATACTTGGAAAAAAATACGCCACGTGGCATATCCGGTACTGTGACACGTGGACAAGTTGGGACCCGAATACCACTACGTGGTGGAATGACGTGGTACAACCTAGCGTACGCAAGACTATGCACGGACCCACTTTACGTGTGCATGACCCCCGTTCGCCAAACTTTTACGTTCGCATGGCTACATATGACCCCTACGCGCTAGCGTCCCCTACGCACACGTACTTATACCCACGCATGCATGTATACATGCATGCATGCGTACGTACATCTGTGCATACTTGAACACACGTATACATCCATGCCTGAATGCATGTGTACATGCGTACATACGAGACTTCTCTGTACTTCCTCCATGCGTACGTGCATACGTATATGCATGCATACGTACGTACAGATGCATGAGCATGTGCATGCACGCACGTGTCCCTTCACCATACATGCATGCCCAACGTCAGTGCGTGCGAACATACACGTTGCTTACGTGCATACAATCCATGCATACGTGCATA
>JAOWBR010062391.1:0-15279 GCA_028571145.1 Dionaea muscipula
CAGTCGGGCTAGGAAGGATTCTCGATGATAAAATAACGCGAATTAAATAAAAGCCGGTCGGGTTTATTGAAATAACCCAACAAGCCTAAATTTAAAACGGGTTATCACACATTATGTCTATCAGGTCTGTTAAGACCCCTAATATTCCATGCACCAATCATTAAGTAATAGCATCCATTGCAGGAACCAAGATTCCACCCAACATATCCCCCACCACCTTCTCTGCCAAGGCCTCACCAATGCCAGGATCCAGAGGAGAAAACCGGGATGCAGAAACTAAAATCGGGGAAGACCTAGGCAAACAATGGGAACTGCTCGACCCCTTCACCACCTGCCAGTCCTCATCCAATCGGCCAGCCTCGCCCCTCACTGGAACTGCAAGCTCATCCCTCACAGAACCAACCCCTTCCCTGTCCTGAGCAACCTCTCCACATCCATCTCTCTCACCCTTGTCAGCAAGAGGTCTCACCCCGGGAACTTTCAAAACTGGCCTCCATTCCTTCCTCTGCTGCTTAGGAGCCCTGCAATCCTCCCCCTTATGCCCCCACCTATGACAATTTTGGCATTTGATCGGCATCCACTCATAAACGACACCCTGAACAAACTCCTTGCCCCTTGGCCCAACAAAACAGACTTCCTCCACCAAGCTTCGAGATGTATCGACATCAACAAGGACCCGAGGGAAAGACACTCTACCTTTTTTAGCCGTCATCTGATCAGTGCATATAGGCTTCCCCACCTTCCCTGCTATCTTGTCAAGATTCTTCAAACCCCAGAATTCGAGATCCAACCCAGGAAACTGCACCCATGTGGGAATGGTATCCAGCTTCGACTCATCAAACTCGAATTGCGGCTCCTAATCACGAAGCACCAGAGGCTTGGCATTAAAAAACCAGATGGCATCCATGATTTTCCGCTTATCATCCTCCGAGTGGAACTTGAAAATAAAATACCCCGAATCATGCTTAAAAACATCAGGAAGAATAACCTCCTTCCACTGATTCTTCACAAACCCCTCCATAGCCGAAAATGGCACATCATCTCCAAGCACATAGCCGATTAGAGCATACTGCCAATACGACCTCTCTTCCAAAACATCCTCTTCAGTAATTACAATCACTTCATTCCTGCGATCAACCCCTGACAGCTTCAAACCATTGCACATAGCGCGATTCCCCTCCAAGGTCTGCTTCTGAGCCTGGCTGGTCTGAGTTTCCTCCCCTGATTCACTCTGAGTAAGGGCCTTGAGAAAATCCCCATTCAGCGTAATCGGAGAAGTGCTATGCAGCCTCCCCCCTTGAGAAACAATCTCACACTCCTCAGCCCAGCTCACAGCGCACGAGCCCTCCACCTGAGCCACTCCGACCAAATCCCACTTCACACCACCCTGCGATGCCTCCCCCAACAAGCAATTACCTAACTCAAGAGACTCACCTTCCTCCCCCACCTAGGGATTTCCCCGAAATTGGGGATTCCTGCCCACCAATTCCATCCTTAGCCATACCTAGGGTTCGCCCCCAAATTAGGGATTCCTGCCCTCCGTTTCCACCCTTAGCCACTCCCTGACCAACCAGACCCACCGTCGATCGCACCACCACGTTCCTAGGATGACCCTTCGGCCATCCTCTACGACCCACCATCACCAATCACAGTTTGGTTGCCGCCGAGGAAATCGCCCTCAGCGACGCGAGACCCTCTCCCATGCTCCTCAAATTGGGCGCCGTTTACTTTGGTTGTTTTGGGACAATTTTCTGTTTCTATATTTTAAAATACGAAAAACACGCTTGTTTTGAATTTTTTATTTTATATTTTCTTAAAACAGAAAATAGTTTTTAGTATAGAATCTTCAAAATATGAAAAAGGAAAAAAATTTATTTTCTATGTTTTTAGTAGAAATTTTCAAATCATTCAAAATGCAAAAAAAACCAAGAATTTATAATTTAAAAATTATAATTATAATATTTTTTATTATTATAATTAAGAATTAAGAATTATAACAGTTTATTTTTGTAAAAAAAAAATTCAAATTATAAATTAAACATCTTTTCTATTTTTATAAAACTACAAATATAAAATAGAAAATTCAAAACTCAAATAAAAAATTGAAAATAAAAAACGTAAAACTCAAACACAAAATTCAAAACAAATCAAAGAGTAATCTCCTTCCTCTCCTTCTCTCTCTACTTCCCCTCAATTCAAACAGTTGATCACCCTTGACTTGATATATCAATAATATTATTTTAGAATTTTGAAACTGTTAAAAATTGAGGCATCAATGAACCATATAAAGTGACCTACTAACAGCTGAGGCATCAATGATCAAAATGGGGCCCAAAAGATTTTTAATTTATAGGAGTTGCCATCTTTTTAGGGTTGTAAATGAGCCGAATTGAGTCGAGTATATCTATGCTCGGCTCGAGCTCATTAAAATTTTATCGAGCTGAGTCGAGCTCGAGCTCAATAAGAATTTTTAGTGGTTTTGATCAAGTTCGGCTCGACTCGTTCAATTACTACTCGAGCTCGGCTAGGCTCGACTCGTATCGTAACTCGAGCCGAGTTCGAGTTATAAGCCGAGCCGAGCCGAGCAAAAGCTCGGCTTGAATTTTCTTTTTTTCAACAATAAATTAAGACTAAATATCAGAATTTCACAACAAAAGATCAGATTATACAACAAAGGATTAAACTTTACTGGGCTTGGAGGAGTTGATTCTGGAGAAGCAGAGATCGAAGAAGTCGGGAATTGGAAGTGAACAATGAAGAGAGGTAAGTGGGTAACCTAGGGAATTCAGTACCTCAGATTTCAATTGAGGAGACGTGAGGAGAGCAGGTACGCAAGTAGCTGACTTGACAGTGGAGATTAAATTTTTCAGATGATAATGGACGATCATGGTTAAAATCTTAACACATGGGGATGAAGTTAAAAGTGGGTTGAAGTGATAATGTTAATCCTCATCATATTTTCGGAATATTTTCCCAGAATATCTCCACGATTCTTGCTCTTTAGCAGCGTGTAACAGCTGGAAGCTTATCACCAACAGCAAGCACAATTATTTTCATCCAAAGAATATTTAGATTCTAAATATTCCTTTATTAGTTTTTTTCTTTTCTTTTCTTGTTTAGATATGATTCCTAGATTTGTGCTGATTGATATATGATGAATAAGACAATATGTAAGTTTTTTGCTTATTTCCTCTCATTGTTGAAATGACTCTCAAATTCTCTGATTTCTTTATAGTATCAGAGCCCAACCTGAGATTCTCTCACATCTAAAAACACAAAATCATAGACTCCAAACACAAAATCATCCATCCAAACACAAAATCATCAACACCAAATACAAAAACATTTATCCAAACACAAAATCATCCACACCAAACACAAAATCATTTATCCAAACACAAAATATCTCCACACCAATATTCACCTTCTCTTCAGCTCAAAACACAAATCTGCAACACCAAAAAAATATCTTCACCACATATCCATCCAAACACAAACCGGAATCAACTCCTTCGTCAACACCCAAACATTCAAAATGACACTCACTCAATGTGGGTAACTTTGTCACCCTTAAACTCACAATCCGACTATCTTGCATGGCGAAAACAGGATCATCTACTCCATGGTTAGACGCCCACAAAAGTCACTCTCCTTCAATTTCAACCCAAACTTTGCCTCTACCCACGGCAATGTTTGCGGGGGATCTTAACACATGGGGATGAAGTTAAAAGTGGGTTGAAGTGATAATGTTAATCCTTATCATATCTCCGGAATATTTTCCCAGAATATCTCCACGATTCTTGCTCTTTAGCAGCGTGTAACAGCTAAAAGCTTATCACCAACAGTAAGCACAATTATTTTCATCCAAAGAATATTCCTAAATATTCTTTTATTAGTTTTTTTCTTTTTTTTTCTTGTTTAGATCTGATTCCTAGATTTATGCTGATTGAGATATGATGAATAAGACAAGATGTGAGTTTTTTACTTATTTTCTCTCATTGTTGAAATAACTCGCCAATTCTCTGAATTCTTTATAAAATGCATTGGTAGACACACCATTTATATTTTAAAATAATAATGAAAAAGAAAAATAACATCGAGCCGAGTTATATCGAGTATTTATCGAGTCGAGTATATCACGAGTAGCTCAAAAAATTTCGAGCTACTCACGAGCCTAACGAGCCGAGCATGCTATTGCTCAAGCTCGACTCATTAAATAAACGAGCTAAAAAAAAAAGCTCGGCTCGATTCGTAATATTAACGAGTTCGAGCTCGAACGAGCTCTAACGAGCCAATCTCGAGTCCTTTTCGAGCTACTCTACTCGATTTACAGCCCTAGACAAAAGGGGATCAACGAAAGGGTGGTGTGGAAAGATATTTGTTTGAGGGTTGTGGTGCTGTCTCATTATCTTCTCTTGGGAAAATTTCATACTATCCAACAATGATAATAGAGGTCTGGAGATTACCTCTTGATCACGCACATGGCTCAGACCAGATCTGATGGACCGAACCGAATTAGCATCACCGATTCATTGTCGGACCCCACGCCTTTACCCTTAACTGGGTCACAACGAAATGACTCAATCAAATCTTCTCCATCCTGATCGTTTCTTCTATGATTCCTTGTGCGAACCATTGCTGCTTTCATAGATCCGCCTCTTCGATCAAGGCTTTGATACCAAGTTGTAATGGTCCCGATGGGGATTGAGGATCACTACTACGGAAATAATGGGTTTGGTGGTAAATGAGTTTGGTGAATTAGGGATAATGGTAAATGGGTATGATGGAAATGGATGAAGATTAATGAAATTAGGAAAGAACTAAACCCAAATTAGATCAAGGAAGTTGGATCAACGAAGATGAGGAGTAATCTCACTCAAATCGGATTCATCAAATTGGATAAATCGAAAATGGAAGGGAGCTATTCTCAACCTTAACAATTCACCGATGGGAGGAAGGAGCTAGTCTCGACTTCTCAATTAAGCTATGGATGATCTTCCGTAATTTCAATTCAATTGATAATTTTGACAAAGGATCCTTTTTCAATTACAAGGGGGCCTATTTATAGGTTATAGTAAGCACGCGAATTAAAACGGTCGTGGGTCCCATTTGGTTACAAAACTAAACAAATTCTGAAAAGTGGGTCCATGTATTACAGAATATTCTTGACAGTTAGATTGCTGAAAAGCCTTTCCGTGTAAGCTTTACTGAGAATTACCGCCTGCATAGTCATGGAAAATGCGGCCTCTTCATAATAAGGATTGCCGCCGCCTCATGTTGAGAAATGCCGCCACCTCTTATAATAAGAATGCCGCCTTTGTTATAGGTAATGGAAATGCTGCCTCTTCATAATAAGAAATGCTGCTTTCCTCATAATGAGAATTGTTGTTTCCTTATAATGAGAAACGTCGCCTCTTCATAATGAGAAATGTTGCCTTCTTCATAGAATCATAATGAGAATTGTCGCCTTCCTCATAATGAGAAACGTTGCCTTCCTCATAATGAGAAACGCCGACCTCGTAGGGGGCAAGGAAATGCCGCCTTCGAAGGAGGTATGAAATGCTGTCTTCGAAAGAGGTTCCTTATCATTAAATGTGCCGACCTCGAAGGGTTAAGAAATGCCGCCTTTGAAGGAGGTATGGAATACTCTCTTCGATCTTGAACAAAAAAAAAAAAAACTCTCTTCGATGGAAGAAAGGAGATGCTGAGCTCGAAGGAGTTACGAATTACCGCCTCCGAAGGATTTATCCGCCTTCGTTAATGGGAAGCCGTCTAAGCCTTAACATAGCAATAACCGTCTTCATTTAACTTTTGGCAATAACCGTCTTCGGTGAACTTATATTTAACACTGCTTGGGTCATTATAACTCCGTCTTGGCTTATTAATTAACGGTTCTTTTGGCTTATTTAAGGTTGTAGCTTTTAATATAAAGGTTGGGTCACTACAGAGTAGTTCTTACATCAGTAATGAGACTTGAGTTAGGGTAGTTTATAAGTGTGTATTGGTGGATAACCTATCGGCTTAGGCTTTTGGGTAAATATATAGGTTTTATACATACTTATATGACTATCTTATTGTGGGCTTCCGTTGAGCTCGGGTTTGCGCCTTTGATGGTTGTCCCCAACAATTGGTATGAGAGTCGATTGTTCGGTTAAACACATACAGTGTAGCGTAAATCGTGTTATCGTCCCACATTGCTGGTGCACAGGGCCCGCACAGTGTAACGTAAATCGTGTTTATTTTCTTACGTTGTTGGTGTACGGTGTCATAGTTTTTGGGGGAGTGTCGATGTAGTTCTCACATTTAAGGGTTGTTGAGTCATATGTAAGTAGTTCCTATATCGGTGATGGGACTTGAATAATGATAATTTATGAGTGTATGTTAACCCATAACCTATTAACTTTAGGCTTTTGGATTAAGATGTAGGTTTAATACATACTTGTGTGGCTATCCGGTTGCGAACTTTTATTGAGCCCAGTTTTGTGCCAATGATGGTTGTCCCCCAACAACACAAATTAATTGTGACAATAGATTTGACATAGAAAATATTTGAGAGTTTTACCCATGGCAGGGTGTACTCATTGTTGTCTTATAAATCTCTAGTTTAGCAGTAAAGCCTAAAGATATCTGGCAATAATGGATCTTTGGCGCATGATGAAGTTTAGGTCTCCTGTTGGAAGTTAGCTGATGTTGAGGATATGATCATAGCTTTGATGAAAAGGAGTGTTGCGAAATATCAAGCAACTTATGAGTTTTAGCAGCCTGGAGTCAGAAAGACATTCAATATAGTTCGTGCAATTATTATTTGCCCGTTCCCCCCTCCCCAACCAAAGGAAAACAAGTGTAAGAAAGTTTTGATGTTAAAGTCAGTGAAGACTGGTACTGATTGACATCGTCATCCCTTTTATAGTTTCCTGCATCTGAAAAATGTGGCAGCCAAATGATCAATTATATTTTCTAAATCTGTTTTTTTGCTTGAACTATTCTATCTATGGATCTACCTTTATGCCCCCTCCCTCTTCTTTTCCAATGTTTTGATATTGCTCTGTAATGTTTTAAGTTGGAAATGCTGCATGACATTTGGTGCTCCAATATCTTGGAAACTGTTCACATTATTGGTATCGTTTGAAGATTAAAGTCTCATCTTTTGTAATCTGTCTGTGCATTGTTGTACTTGGGACATATTGCTTAACATTTGCGTGGTGCAATGCTTTCTTCTGCTGCATTATTGGGCGCTACTTTGGATCATAACTTTTTCTGTTGTATGCAATAGGTGATTGAAAACATGGCTAGGAAATATGGAGTTAGCAAAAGTGAAGTTCTCGATCGTGAGAAGGATGATCTTGCAGTGCATATCGCTTTGGGAGAAACAGAGGTCATCGATGAGACAAAGAAGGCCCTTGCAAATGCTGGGATAAATGTAGGCGTTTTGGAGGAATTTGCTTCCGGGAAAACCGACAGGATGAAAAGAAGCAACCATGTTTTACTGGTGAAGAACTTGCCTTACAGTTCTACTGAAGCCGAACTTTATGATATGTTTAGTAAATATGGGAGACTGGACAAAGTTATTTTTCCTCCAACAAGAACATTGGCCTTGGTATGTCCTCTTGAGTTTTAGCTTTGCATTGACGTCATAAATTCCGTTATTGGTTTCTTGAGTTTTTTAAACTTAGGAACTATGGTTTCATTTGGATGTTTGTTTTCCTTGGACTGTATTCAGATGTCAGAATAGAACTATAAGCATTGAGTGCATACAAAGAGAGGATATAATTTTATTGATCTAAGGTGAAGATGCCGAAACAATGGAAGTGGAGCAGCCAGAGAAATTTTTATAGCTTAAAAACTAATACAACTAGGAGTTGTCTTTAGTTACAGGACAAAATTGGCTTCAGAAGAGATGAAAGAGCCTTTTGCTTTAACTAGGAAGAGATTAAGTTATCAGATTTAGGGATTGGCTTTTTGTCTGACCCTTGATTCTTATTTCACACAATGAAAATGTGCTACAGACAAGTTGGAGGATTGCCATCATTGTTTTACCCTTCAGAAGCTTTTTAGAATTCTAGGAGATTGCTTAAAAGTGTTTGATCTGGTGATAATCAAATAAATTACTTCCAGTGATACTGCTATCATGTGTCATAATCAATTTGATATTTATGATTTAGGGAATTTCATGTCCATAAGGTTGCCTTTTCCTCTTTCATGTCCTTTCCCTGCTGCAAGTCAGTCCTTGTCCTGCTATCTCCCTCTCTGGTCCCTTATCCTTCCACAAGTCTGTCTTTGTCTTTGCTCTCTTCCTATCTCCCTTTTTTTATGATCTTTGGCACACAATTGAGATTTAGTGTTGATGAACAAGCCACGAGCTTGACTAGAATTTAAGCATGAAATATCAGAAAACCAATTTGGGTTTATACCTAGTAAATAAAAAATGGAAGCTACTTACATTTTAAGGAGTGATGGAAAGATCCACGGAGCAAAAGCAAAATTTGCATATGGTGTTTATTGTCTAGAAAAGGCTTATGACTCAGTCCCACGAGATGTTTGGAGAGTTATAGAAAAGAACAGAACCCCTGTTACCTATATTAATTTTATAAAAGACATGTATGAGAGGTGTTGCTTATAACCAAAGGAAATAAATAAGTGTTTAAAGCAAGAACCTGGTGCACACCAACTTTTATTCGGGAATGATTCAGTTTGGCTTGCATGTGTCCTCACAAAAGCAACATTTCTCATACATGTATTTTATAAATTTAATATAGGCAATAGGGTTCTGTTCTTTTATACAACTCTCCAAAGCACATCTTGTGGGATCAAGTCATAAGCCTTCTCTAGACAATAAATACCATATGCTAATTCTGGTTTTGCTCCTTAGATCTTTTCATCACACTCTTTGAAATAATAGTTGCTTCCATTGTCGATTTACTATTTATAATCCCAAGTTGGTTTTCTGATATTTCAGTAACATTTCTTCTCTGCCTTCTCCCACAAATGGAATGTATTTGATAAATTCGAGAAAAAAAACTACCTGCTGCCTGCTACTAGAATGGAATATATGCTACTTCTTGGGCTGATGAACAACTGAATATTTATCTTGCATAATGTAAACAAATGCATCCTGAATGTTTTGATTTTGTGATCTTGCTTTCCTGATCTTATGAGATTGATTCAGGTAGTCTTCCTTGAACCAACAGAAGCACGTGCTGCTTTCAGAGGTTTAGCCTACAAGCGCTTCAAGTAAGTTCCTTTTTCGTTTCAAAAATGTAAATCTTGTTCAAGGATAACTTGTGTGTTATCTGCTCTCTCTACATTTCTACAGAGATGCTCCACTTTATTTGGAATGGGCCCCTAATGATGTCCTCGGTCAAAGTACTTCAAGTAAAGATCAAACAAAGGGTAATCTGGCTGTTGGAGAACATGAAGTAAAAAAGTTGCTATTGGAACAAGTTGTGGAAGGAATACTGGACGTTGATGTTGATCCAGAAAGAATTGAGGTTAGGAGATTTTTGGCCCCCTTTTGTGCCACCCTCAGTCTAAATTCCACCCTTGAGCTTTTCTTTTCTGTTTGTTGTTTTGATAAATGCATTTAATGTTTCTTTAAGCAATCCTTATCGGGCTGCAGTCATTCACATACATAATTCCTTTAATACAAATAGACACAGATGCTCTGGGTGATTGGTAAAACTTCTGATATGCACATATTTAAATGCCTGTGGTGAACGCTGTGCATTTTGTATTGTCATGTGCATGTTGAGGTTGTGGCAGTCTGGAAGTTCTGTAACAAGTTCTACTTATAAAACTGCTGATTATAAAGAAAACCAGGTGAAATGAATGATGAACATGACTGTAATTAATGAAATGCATAGATCAGCATATACAAATCAGTGATTCTATTACTTTGTTGTAGGGCAAGGTAAACAGCTGCTATTATTTTTACTTGACAGTTTCTATTTCTCAGCTACTGATTTCTTCTATATTTTTCTTTTGCGTTTCAGTCACGATCTCTATTCATCAAGAACCTGAATTTCAAGACAAGTGATGAAAGCTTGAGGAAGCATCTCAGTGAAAACATGAGAGACGGGAGGATTTTAAGCATCAGGGTGAATCTCTTGGAAAATGATTTTTTGGTTTTCTTTTGACAGTTTCTCTAATGCTAATTTATTAGTCCCTCTGTTAGATAAAGAAGCACATGAAGGATGGGAAGAATGTCTCGATGGGTTTTGGCTTTGTTGAATTTGATTCTATGGAAACAGCTGCCAATGCTTGCAGGGAATTACAGGTGACATATCAATCCCTATGATTTCTAAATCCACAGATCTCAGTTCCTTCTCTCGAACTTTAGTGAGCTTATTGTATATATGCACCTCTTTTTGCTTCATATTTGCTACAGGGAACTGTTCTGGATGGGCATGCTTTAATTTTGCAACTTTGTCATGCCAAGGAAGATAAGGAAGTGCTTAAAAAAGTGGAAAGTGATCGAAGTTCAACAAAGCTGATCGTTAGAAATGTAGCATTCGAGGCGACGAGGGATGATCTCAGAAAGCTTTTCAGTTCATATGGCCAGGTAACTGGTCCTTCCTTTTATGTTGTTTTAGTGACATTAGACGACAACCAATATCTCTTTTTTGCAACGTGCAAGGGTAATTTGAATCTTGGGAAGTTGTAACTAGAGAGGAATTTTGAAGATCCAGTGTCTAAATTTCTGAGAAACTCTGAGATGTTGGTTCAAGTATAGATGTCATTAGAAAAAAAAAGAAAAAAACTTTGCACATGAATTCAAGCGATCAAAGCTGTCTTGATAAAACCTGGTAATATTTTCTTGGATAACGCATTGAGATTTTAAGCAGATAAATCACCTTGGAAGAGTTCAATATACATTATCAGCAGTCAGCACTTGTAAACTCCAAAACAAATTGATGCTCTCCTGGATTTTGCTTTAATCAGATATGTTATCACCACTTTTTAAAGGGGGTGATGTGGATGCGTTTCGAGTGCCACCTGTCTGTCATCTATGCCTCAAGTCTGGCTTTCGTGTCTCGAGCTCATTTTCTGCCCCGAGAAATCTTCCGCCTCTGGATATCCGCCGCCTCAGGATGTCCGCTGCCTCGAGATATTCGCTGCCTCAAGATATCTTCTGTGTCAGGATCGTCACCTGTGCACGTAATAAACTTCACGTTAGAGGGACTGAGGTTTTCACCTCGGGAATACTCTTCCGATATTCAAGTCAGTCTCTAATTCAAATGCTGAAAGCTGAAGAGCTTAGGAGAAGAGTTTTTCAGAAAGAGCAGACGTACCTAAATGAGAGAGCTAATATCTCTATTTATAGAGGTGAAGATGATTACCCGTGAAATGACGGTATTGACCTTGGATTTTCTTCAGGAATATTCTAGAACCGAGGGTCGATTCCGGAATTCGTACTCGGACTTAGGCCCATTCGTTACTTGGACTGAGCCCACTAGACACCAGAGAGATTGAGACCCGTCGGCAACTCGCGAGCTTGTTAGTCGAGGTGCTTAGCTGCTTGTGTGAGCTGCTGCCCGCTCAGAATGCTCCTGTCCGCGCATGGATGCTGTTCGTCAGAGGTGCTAGCCGTGTGGAGGAAAGCACACTGTGCTTCTGCGGGCCGCACCGGTGGGGCTTCCCGCGTGGAGGCTTGTTGCTCGCGAGACGATGGTTGGCCGCGGGAGGGCTGAGCTGCCCGCACGCGTTGCCGCTGCTGGTCGCAGGATTCTCCTTCCCGCACGGCGTTGGCCGCTGGCCGCGCTCATGAGGTGGCCGCGAGCTCTCACTGGCCGCGCCTCCCAGCTAGCCGCAGGCTCAGGCTGGTTGCGTGCGAGGTGTCGAGGAGCTGCCCACGAGGTGTGGTGCTCGCAGGGTGCTGCTGGCCGTGACTTCCACTGCCTGCGCAGGGGCTGCTGACCGCGCCTCTTGTTGCACGTGGAGGTGCCTGCTGGCCGCGTCTCTCGCTGCATGCGGAGGGGCCTGCTGGCCGCAGCTTCGGTGGCCTTCGGGTGAAGGCGCTGGCTGAAACTCCGACCGCGTCTTCGGCAGCCTACGTGAGGCTCGTCTCCCCCCAGGCATGGAGACCATGCATGACCATGCATGGTGAGAGTTCGGCTCCGGGTAACTCATTGTCGATCACGGGATCCACATTCGTCTATGTCACACGTCCATGCGTTCGTAGAGAGGCCCGTATTCGTCCCTGTGGCTTGATATTTAACGTCCACGTGTCGGAGTTTTTTTCCGTGTATAACATTTATCCCCCAACCCCGTGACATACTCTTTTAAGAGTTAAGGCATGGGGTTTGTCGCTTCGTATCCGAAAATATCCCAAAGCCTTTGAGGACTTATGCACTATGAGTGATGCGTGCTCTTACGTCTTTTGCGTATCGATTTTTTCGCGCGTGCTTACTCCTACGTTTTCGTAGTAGTTTTCGCAGTCGTAGGCTCTTACATTTTCGGGGCCTATTTCTTTGCGAGCTTCACTCGCTTCTTTGCCGCGGATTTTGGGCCTCTTTACTTGATTCACAAGCATTTTTGGGAAAGTCTTTGATTTTTCCACATTAAGAAATACTCCGGGATTTACCCGTTATTTTTTCGGGATTTACCCGTTATTTTTCGGGATCTACGCGTTGAGCGTGATCAACGCTGTATTTATTTTTTGCTCGGTTCGTGCCATCGGCCTTGGACTCTTGTTGATCTATCGAGCTTTATAGTTTTGAGTTAATTCTCATAATAATGCGGCTTCGACATGGCCGAGCCTTAAGTTAAATTTGTGCTCTTAGAACTGGGATATTCGTTAGGCTTTTGAGCTTTGATGGACTCGATCAACGTCGCTTGAGAGTTATTTAATGCGCGTTTCACAGATCGTGCATTTATCGTGTCGGACTCATCAGTGATTATTTATCATAGAGCATAATTAGAACTTAAAAATTCTAATTTTTATTCATCGTGCCGAGAAATTACACGCGACATTTAGTCGGAAAATAAAACTTGAATATCTATCTCGATGGAGTCTTTGTTCAACTTGATAAAAATATCTACTAAGTAGGTGTGCCATTCCTATGATTCCGAGCTGGGACTCTAGCAGTGATCTTTATCACGACTCTTGTAGGTTCAGTGATCATATTGTCTGCCCCTCCCCCACTCTTCGGTTTTTCGGGGGCTTCTTTGAGTGGATGAACTGGAGACCTAGCTGGTTGTCTCACGAACTCGAGTGTCCCGAGCATTGCACTCATAGCTTGCTTCTCTTCGAGAGCTATCGTTCAGGTCCTCTAAAGTCATGTACCTCTTCGCTCGTTATACGAGTCTATCAAAGGTTTTTGACATATGCATCGATAGGTTATATCTGAAGGGTCCAAGTCAGAGCCCGATCATGATTGCTGCCGTGGCGACTTCTTTTCCCACACCTGGGATTTCCACATATGCTTTGCTAAATCGGGACATGAACTCCCGGAGGGTCTCGCCCGGTTCTTGTTTTACATCAAACAAGTTGGGAATGGATTTGATGAAGACGGAGGAGTTGACAAATTGTGCAATGAACTTCTCCCCGAACTCCTCAAAACTGGAGATTGAGTTTGGCGGGAGGCGGTGGAACCATCGTCGAGCCGCTTCCTTGAATGTGCTCGAAAAAGCTCTGCACATCATTCCGTCTGAAAAGTTTTGGAGGCTCATCTGGATCTCGTAGTGGTTGAGATGATTTTTTGGATCTTCTGTTCCGTTATAGGAATCCAGGGTCGGCAATCGGACCTGGTCCGGACAGTAGTCCTTTATAGGATTCCAGGGTCGACAATCGGATCTGGTCCGGATAGTAGTCCTCCAACACGTTCCTGGTGAAGGGTTAAGCTATTCGCCCGGATCTTCCTTTCCTTCGTAGCCTGCGATCCCTCGAGGTTGAGACTCGTGAGCGGGATCCTTCGCCTCGCCGATACGGCGTCGAACGTTGACGCTTTCCTATGCTAGTCTCGGGAGAGTTGGCCTCGCCTTCATCTTCACTTAAAGTGTTTGCTTTCCGAGTCGACCAGGTTAGATAAGGGGGGTTATTTCGCTCTTAGCGTGTATATGGCATCTCTTGTCGCTTTTTGGACTGATCTTCTTGAACTTCTATGGGGCTTTGATCGTCGATGTCTTTGTCTGGCCTGCAGTTCGGTGTTGTGTCAGTCATGCTGGTCTCCCTGCCAGTCAGGTTGGACGACATTGTGACAGGAATGTCTGAATGACGTGCCGCTAAGATTTGGGTCACGCCTTCTATGAACATTTCTACAAGTTGTTGAAATTCTGCCCTGATGACTGGCTCGTCATCACTAGGTCTTTGTTGGGGTCGCATGTTCGCGGCGTTGTGCTCCCCTTGCTCGGCTTCGTTGCCTTCTCTTATCGGGGGATTGTCCGAATGCTGACTCTCGAGAGGTTGAGAGTTTGGTTGTACGACTCCTCTTCCTCTTACGTCCATGCCTTAGAAATTATTCTTAAAACGTAATTTCTTATTGCGTTTTCCACAGACGGCGTCAAATGTTATCACCACTTTCTTAAGGGGGTGATGTGAACGCATTTTGAGTGCCACCTGTCTGCCACCTGTGTCTCAAGTCCGACTTTCGTGTCTCGAGCTCGTCTTCTGTCCCGAGAAATATTCCGCCTCCGGATATCTACTGCCTCAGGATGTCCGCTGCCTCAGGATCGTCACCTGTGCATGTAGCAAACTCCACGTTAGAGGAACCCGAGATGTTCACCTTGGGAATACCCCTCCGACGCTCAAGTCAGTCTCTGATTCAGATGCTGGATGCTGAAGAGCTTAGCAGGAGAGTTTTCCAGAGAGAGTAGGCGTACCTGAATGAGAGAGCTAACGTCTATTTATAGAGGTGAAGATGGTTACTTGTGAAATGACGGTATTGCCCTTTGATTTTCTTCAGGAATATTCTAGAAGCGAGGGTCGATTCCGGAATTCGTACTCGGGCTTAGGCCTATTCATTACTCGGACTGAGCCCACTAGACACCGGAGAGATCGAGACCCGTCGGCAACTCGCGAACTTGGTAGCCGTGGTGCTTAGCTGCTTGTGTGAGCTGCCGGCTGTGGGGCGTTGTTGCCCGCTCGGAATGCTCCTGCCCGCGCATGGATGCTGCTCGTCAGAGGTGCTGGCCGCGTGGAGGAAAGCACACCGTGCTTCTGCGGGCCGTACCTGTGGGGTTGTCCGCGTGGAGGCCTGCTGCCCGCGAGATGATGGCTGGCCGTGGGAGGGCTGAGCTGCCCGTACATGTTCCTTTTTTTGTTGTCTGGGGATGGTTGATAGT
>JAOWBR010062502.1:0-15276 GCA_028571145.1 Dionaea muscipula
ATATTAATATAATAATTTTTAATTTTTAATTATTTTATGATTTATATTTTAATTTTTTAAAAGAGTTATTAACCTATGTTTTTCGTTGATTTTTATTTTTTGAGAGTATAGTGTTCATCGTGCCAAGGCACGGATAATCTCTATCGTGCCGAAGGCACGGGTAATCTCTAGTATATATATATATGAAAGAAAAATAAATTATGGTTATATGATATGATGTTATGAGAGAGAAAAAGAGAAGAATTAAGGTGATTAATATATTGAGTTATTTTCAACCATTGATCATCCTTCATCCGATTGATGAAAATGTCCATATTATACCCGTAAAAAATACGACACATATTTGATAATAAGAAATTTATAAGATATGATATGACCACCTGATTAACCATGAGACTAAAGTTGTAACTGTCTGAGTCTTAGTGCTGTGACTTGTATTTGAGATGCATCATGAGAAAGCTGTAAATGTCTGTTTTGTCCATCCATGCATCATGAGACTAGTTCGTGAGTGAAAGTCTCTCTAAGTTTATTCCTTGTCAACCTTCGGTTGCTAGCATATGATTTTTCTAAATATGGTTCTCTTTACATCAATAAAGAGCTTTTATATATTTATAGAGCCTTTTTTCGTTATCCCAATCGTACTAAATCGGTGCAAAGCTTCAAGCTTATATATATATAGCTAGTACTATATATCTAGAGAGAAATGCACAAGAGATTTATGAAACCTTGAATACTTTAGAACTCGTTAATTTTATCCCGATAGAAATTTTACGATATGATTCTCATAATTATATATATATCGGGAGAGATATGATCATTCTCCTAATTAATTATGCAGGAGGAAAAAGGTTATGGTGATCATGGTGTGGAGAGGCATGCTATGAATCTGCTAATCGCAGGACCAACACTGTGGTTGATTGGTTCCATCCACAATTTATGCCAAATTTACGAGAGAGCAAATGGGCATCTTCAAATACTGCAAGATTGCGTCGTGGTTCCGTTTCTCATGGCTAGTTTATTGTTCCTGGTAGGAGGGGTTATCAACCATCGCCAGCAAGTTACAATTAGGTGGATTTCTCATGGTATACGCCTATTGGTAAGTTAATTTATAATAATTAATTAGTCTCGTTTATGAATTAATTACAATATATAATATAATAATAATAATATTCTTGCAAGTATATATATGTAATTTCTTAATTAATTTTATATATGCATGTAGGGTTTGAGTTGGATATGGTTGGGTATATGTGGGAGTGTATTGTTGTTCATAGGAGGATTAGCGAATGTGGTGAAGGTGTTCAATATGCATCAAGAAGTCGATGGACTACGGCTCGAGAAGCTCCGAGGTGGGGCTCAAGATAGGTTGATTCAAGAAAGGGAAGGCCGAACACCTTTCATGATACAAGGCCATCGAAGAAGACTGACAACAGATCATCACATGTCCGACCCATTCTTACCTTCCACACAAGCGACGACTTCTTATAAAGATGTTCTTCTTAGTCAGAACGAGCTAGCTAAGTAGCTTAAATTGTGTATTTATAATAGTAGGCGAACCCAATTCCGAAGACACGAACTATTCTTAGTGTATGACAATAAGGAGGAGATTATTTGGACGTCTTTGTTGATTATATATACTAAGAATCCATTTACTTGGTGAAAACGACCAAAAAATATGTTAATTGAAATCAACAAAAATAAAATTAACTTATTTTTATTGCCTACCTACAAAGGCACCAAAGAGAGAAAGATGGGCCTCAGAAAGTTGTACTTAAGATATCACGTAGACGAGGCCCAATTCGGGCTGGCAGAGTCCACGAGAAAGCCCATTTTTCGGCTGGATTTCTCTCGCTCGCCCTTACTCTATCCTACTTCAGACTCCCCTAAATTCTTCTTTCACATCTCCAGGGTTAACCCTAAATCCCCAAATCTCTCGATCGAAGGCTTATCTCACTCACCAGTTCTCCGAGGTAAGATATCGACATCCTTCTCCCTGACTTCGCTTTTTCTTCGCAAATTCGCAGCGTGGTGTCTCTTTTCGTTTCTTTTCATCTCTCCGTCGATCTATGGCTCTCTGTGCGTCTTATTCCTTCGAAATTCGACGTATTTTTCGGGTTTCTTGTTAGTAGATTTATCGTTTGTAGTGTTCTTCTGGGATCACTAGGGAAGTATATCAGTAGAGGTGCCGAGACGTGAATGGATCGGCGAAAGAGATGGATGAGTACTTGTCCCAAAAATTTGATTAACTACTTGCCAATGAATATCTGCTGATTTTGTATGGGATGCGATAAGGGAAGTCGCAGGGATGAATGAGTAGAACGATATCTAACACGGTTGATTTGTTGGCTGTCATACCTTTATATGGATAACTAAAGCTGCTAAACTCATCAACCAAATCGAGTTTTCTTTTCTTGGCGGAAATATCTTCTCAGATTCCATACTTTGGTGTTGGTGTTTTAGCAGGAGATCATAGCAGTTTTTTTCCTGTTCTCCCTTTACCTTTTTTTCGTTATCTTTGTGGTCTGCTGAAACAGATTCCCTGGTAAACTGGGTATTGTCGGCGTTGTGTTCTGTGTTGTCTAGAGAATCGACACTTGTTAGACCAAAAAGCTTTCAATGTGGGCCGTCTTTGAAAATCACAATTTACATCTATAAATAGATTTCTTTGACATATTGTGAAAAGGATATGGTTAATGATACACGTACAGTTTTGGACTTGTTGGGTTAACCCTACTGTCGCAGACGCTGACTTGCACGTGCAGAATGGCTTCTGTATCTAGTCAGCCTCAGTTCCGTTACACCCAGCCCCCATCCAAGGTGCTGCATTTGAGAAACTTGCCCTGGGAGTGTACTGAAGAAGAATTGATAGAACTGGGGAAACCGTTTGGCAAAGTTGTCAACACAAAGTGCAATGTTGGTGCAAATAAGAATCAAGCTTTTATCGAATTTGTAAGTTTAATATTAAGTATTCCCTTTGTGCTTTGCTGTGTCTCTTGTTGCTTGGACTCTTAGGCTGTTAAATAGAGTTTTTGGTGTTTGATGGTACTGCTATGTCTTTGCTAGGGAGATTTGAACCAGGCCATTGCAATGATATCATATTACGCTTCATCTTCAGAGCCAGCTCAAATACGGGGAAAAACTGTCTACTTGCAGTACTCCAACCGGCAAGAAATAGTGAATAATAAGACTTCAGCTGATACTGCGGGTAACGTATTGTTGGTCACGATCGAGGGGAATGAGGCTCGGGAAGTGAGCATTGATGTTTTACACCTGGTAAGTTGGCTAGATGCTTCCTTGTTACGGTGAGGGTAAACTGATTGCTATCATGAGGCCGTTGATCAGTTTTTGGGAATTGTATGTAGTAGCATGTTTCATAAGGCTTCTGTTTGACGTGAATGTAAATGGATCAGCAGGCCCATGTCAAGGATATATCTTCGATGGCAGCTTACTGCATCGGGAGAAAGAGCTATTGTGTGTTTGTTTCCTTTCTCCTTTCCCTAACACTGCCTCTTTCTTCCCTTCTCTTCTTCCTTCTCTTCCTTAGCCTCCTAGAGTGCTGGGTGTTTGAATTCTTTTCACTTGTGCATCTCCTACCCTCAGTTATGCAATTTGGGTGCCATCTGCCTGTTATGAATGATAATATATAAAATGCTAGTAAATACCTTTCAAAATTATTAAGTCATATAATCATTTTCGAAAGGATAAAAAGTTTGTGTTACTCCTAATGGAAGGAAGAAAAATTGATGTTAATAGGTTCTCCAATGCTTTGATAAGCTGCCCCTCTTTTCCGTCCGTGTGTAATGGAAGAAAATCTGCAGTGTTGGGTTCCTCATTGGACAGCATTTTCGTCCCCTTTTCATTCCGTGAGGATGAGCAAACATGTTAAATCCCAATTGGTTTTCCATCAGAATCATGTAACTGTAAGCGATGATAAATAGTTTCAACCGCTGTCGATGTTATTCATAATTTCAGGCAGGAAGATCCCCAAATTGTTTGGTGGACATCTGTTGGAAGGATTTGTTAGAAACAGATCCTGCTGCTTTGCTTAATCATGAAGATAGCTGTGGGCTTTGAAAAAAGAAAAAATTTGTGGAGACAAAGCGACACTCCTGTTCAACTTCTGGGTCTCATCCTGGTTCCCATCCAATATTCAGAATTTATTGTGAAGCAGCATAATCTTGTTGCAAGTTGCTATGATCGCAGCATTAACTTGCAGAGTCGTGTCATACTAACACCTTTTGTCCTGCTAAAGACAATCTGCTGGGTTTAGTGAGGAGTGGGTGCGAAGCATTGCAGGGTTGTATCATACTAACCCTTTCTGTCCTGCTAAAGACAATCTGCTGGGTTTAGTTAGGAGTGGGTGGGAAGCAGCAATATGCATATGTACCTCTGGCTCATCATATTTGGTAGCTGCTGATTATTACATGGGTATTTTGTTGGTTCTTTGTTAAGACAGAAAATCCTTTTTTTTATTTATTTCTTGCTGATTAGTGTTGATACTTGTGCCGATGAAAAGGGACCTTCTACTAAGTTATCCTTTTGTTATTCCTATAGGTCCTCAATCTATTCAACTTTGACACTGATGTCGACCACTTGCATTTTTCTTATTTCAGTGGGTCATATCCCAAGTATAGGAAATGTTGATTTAGTGGTTGAATTGTGGAACGCATAGTGATATGTGTTTCCCAGAATACATTTGTATAAGTAGTTATAAGATGCTAGAAAGACGGCCACTGCAATTTTTTTGGTTTTTTCATAGTTTATTGTACACTGGAAATCTTTCTGAAATGTATGTAACCATTGCAGGTTTTTTCTGCATTTGGATATGTTCACAAGATCACAACCTTTGAGAAAACAGCTGGGTTTCAGGTGATTTTTCTTTTTCTTGTTTATTCTCAAGCATGCCCTAGTGATTCCCATGGGTATTGAAGTTACCTCTTTGCTTTTCTCCTTTTTGCAGGCATTGATTCAATTTTCTGACACAGAGACAGCTTCTGCTGCAAAAGAAGCCCTGGATGGAAGATTCATTCCAAGGTAACTTAGGATATTTATCCGATAGACACTTGGTCTACCATCTGCGGACTGCTTGCTGTACCTGTGGCTATTACCTTTGTTGGGGACTATTTCTTAACTAACTTGTGGTTGCCATCACTTTTGTCTGTCTTTTTAAGCTTTTATTTTTTTTTTTATACAACAACACGATCACTTCCCACTTGTGGTTGCCATCACTTTTGTCAGTCACACGTACATGCTTTTATTTCTTTTATTTTTTTATGTGTGTTGGCAGTTGAATTATCAGTCATTGTCTTTCCCTAGTCTGAAAGTTTAACTCTGTTTTGGTTGTTGGATACAGTTATCTGATTCCCAATCTTATGGGGCCGTGTAGCCTGAAGATCACTTATTCTGCACACACTGATCTCAGTGTCAAATTTCAAAGCCACAGGAGCAGGCAAGTTTGTGTCTTATTCACTTCTTGATTGTGTCGTGGAGATTTTGGTGTACAACTTTGTTACTCGTAATTTTCTGCTGTTCTTGGTCTGGATCATGAACTCTTAATCCTTGCATAGCCCCAATGGATTACCCGATTGTGTGACAGATTATGTTATTGATTCAGGGATTACACCAATCCATACCTCCCTGTGGCTGCATCTGCTATAGATACAACCGGTCAGGTACAACTTGTTATTCATTTTAGATAGCTGTAAGATAGGGCCTACCAAAGTCAACTTTGTCTTTTCTTGGGGCATAGCTCCATATTGATTTTGCATGTGCATGAATTTAAGAACCTATTTGTGTATGTTCGGGTTTAATGAAATCAATTAATACCTCTTTATAGCCCCGCATAAGGTTTCAACCTCTCGTCCTTGTATGATTTACTTTGCATACCTAAATTGGTTGAGATTATTTGCCCTTGCAATATGTTTTTAGCTCTTTCTATGGTGGCCTGCTGAGCTGATTTACATGTTGCAATATTGCAGTTAGGTGTGGGCTTGGATGGGAAAAAATTGGAACCTGAAAGTAATGTCCTCCTGGCATCTATTGAGAACATGCAATATCCAGTGAGCTTGGATGTTATACATATGGTATGGGCAATAAAAGCTTTATCTCATGTCATTTTAAGCTGGACAGGCATCTCACTGATAGGACTAACTTGTCCATGGCAATTGAGCCCAGGTTTTTTCTACGCTTGGACCTGTTCAGAAAATTGCAATGTTCGACAAAAATGGAGGAGTTCAGGCTCTAGTGCAGTATCCAGGTAAGGACACATTCTCAAGAGACTTCAGTATTTTTCTACGCTTCTTGCAAAAGGATATTTACTAGGAGTCTAGGAGCTGATAAATTCTCAAAAGTGAAGCTGATGTCCTTCATGGGTGTATGGAATTTTGAGTATCTTTGGGCAAGTATATGCATTAACTGAATAAATGCTAGAGCAGCATTGATTTAAGAGGTTCACGTTAGCAAGTACCTCAACATCATGCCTCCTACACTCCCTCCCTCCTTATTTGAGGCTATCTTCTTGTCTCGCATTCTCTATCTTTAACTAGTGGATCTAAGAAGTTCACTTTTGAGTCTTTAGGATTGACTTCAGTATAATGTCCTGAAATGAAGTCATCAAGTGACTCTTCTTTTTCTAATTTCTCCAGTTATGGGAATTAACCATGCGGAGGATAGTCTTAGCACCATTAATCTCTTATTTTTTCTCTTTGTATATAAGCACGAAATGCTGTTCTTTCATCACCTGGCAGATATTCAAACAGCTGTAGTTGCCAAGGAAGCACTGGAAGGTCACTGCATTTATGATGGAGGGTATTGCAAGCTTCACCTCTCATTTTCACGCCATACTGATCTTAGCATCAAGGTACTAAGTTTTTCCCCTGCACTTGCTTAAATTAGTATAATAAGAAGAATAATAGGCCTGCACACACAAAATGATTGATGGGGCTCCTGGACTTGTTTCTCCATTAGTGATATTGTAATTGTCTAGTAGTGTACCAGTTGAACCCTAGATGGGATGGATGGGTGTCAACTACATGCCATTAAAGATTCACAATTGGGATGACAAAGAATAATTAATGATGGCTAAAGCCATCTTGTGGTGTTCTAAGACTTGGACAAAGTCCATGGCTGTTGGTTACTTCATTATCATCTTTATATTGCTGCGTGAGTCCTTTGTTTACATGGCCCTCGATGGATTCAGGTTAACAATGATCGAAGCAGAGACTACACTTTGCCCAACCCTGCCATAATGGCTGCTCAGCCGTCAATCCTGGGGCAGCAGCCCCCTCCAATGACTGGCGGAGGTGCCCCTGGGGTTCTGTATGCACCTCCAGGAGGATATGCAGGTCCTCCGGCAAGCTCTGCCTGGGGAGGACAGGGCGTCGGAGCACCGCAATCAATGCCCATGCAGATGCAAAACTATCCCTACATGCCACCAGGTGGAGCCCCTCCAGGTACTTTGCCCCCCTCATCTATGCCTCAGGGGACCATGCCTCCAGGCAACATGTCTCCAGAATTGCGATTGGGTGTGCAGCATATGCACCATGGTGGCTTGCCTCCATATAGTCAATGACTTGCTATAGATTGAAATCTGGAAGTGTTTTCTCTCATCCATTCCTTGAGTTCCCAATTGCTTTAAAATTGTGTTGTTTCAGAATTTGGGTACCCCTCCTCCCCTGGACATTGACCCTCCCTCTTTTAAAATTTTTGAATGATCATTCGGTTTTCGCTCAGTTTTTATTCTTCGTCTTGCTCCTACTTATATTGTAGTTCTTTCGTTGTAGCCCGAAAAAGATATAAAGATTCTAAGTTGATTCCTGAGGCTAAATTTTCTGTAGTTCCGGCTTAGTTCGCAGCTAGCTTTTTTCTGCCCAGGAAATCACTCGTTATGTGCAAAATATAAAAGAGGATCTGCTTCTGCTTGGGGAATGGTTATGCTGCTTCCTTAAAGTGATGAGACCTTGGATGAGCAGGAAATCACTCGTAATTTCCAAATATAGAAGATAGGACTGTCTTGATGTTTGTCTGGCTGAAGAGCTGATTCATGACATTCTTGCGTTCAAATCCGAAAGAAAGCGACAGACTAAGACACCGTAGCGAAGCGACCTTAGGGGAATTTTTCATTGGTGTTCATGAGCGAAAAACTGAAAACCAAACGATTGTGTAAGAAATCTAATGTCTTGAGACAGAGTCAACGAGAGTTATAAGTAGGTGGGGTGTTTAATGGGTCGGGTTGCGGGTAATTGACCCGATCGGACATTTTTTTTAAAAAAAATTGACCCGACTGAGTACTTGATTTTTGTGTTCGATAATCGGGTTACCAGGTTGTCAAGTTCGGGTCTCGGATGACCCGATTGACTGGAAATTTTGTAGTAACTTTTTTTTAGCTATTTTTGTCATAGGTGATGGTTTTATCATAGAATCGTGTGTGACAATAGGTGATAGTTGTATGATAAAATTGTTGCCTATGATAAAAATAGTTAAAAAAAAAAATTATTGCTCCCGTAGTAAATTTGAGCTATGAATTAGGATAGACGATACAAACACGATTCTAAATCTAAATTTCAAACAATATAGTAATTCAAATAATTACAATACAAGTTTGATCTTCAAGATTGTACTCTTCAAGATTGATCTTCTACAAGCAAGGACACCGCAAAAACAAAAACCACCAGGGTTAGATAACATTGAGTTTAAAAGCAGAATATAGGCTGTTGGTAGGATGAGTTCAAAAGCACATGAAGATTTACATGCCAAAAGCACATAAATAAAGAAGTGTAGTATAAAATTTATCTTTATCTGCGATAAGCTCAACTTCATTTGCAGCATCATGATTAAGATCAATTGTCACCTTGTCATTATAAATATTAACAATATTGTTCATCTAGCTTTGTAGACATACTAATGCTTCAGGGGTTCCTGGAAGCATACAACTGCGATAAGGTGAGATGATACGACCACCAGTATTAAAAACACTCTGAAGCAACTGTGGAAGTAGGGATAACAAATATATCATGAGCAATTGATGCAAAAATTGAAAATCTACCTTGCATCACCACCTTCCAATAGGTGAACAATTCATGTACTTATCTAGCTCTGATCTTTCAATAGGAGTAACATGAGCATTCTTATCAATCAGAACATGCCACAATTTCTCAGTTCCCCTAGAACTAGATGCAGTAGAAAAGGTAGATGTACTCCCAGTTCAGTTCCTTGTGATGCCTGTGGGTGTGGAGCTTGTGATGGAGGAGCTTCAAAAGAGTGATGATATTTATATAAGTTATGTAATAAAGATCTTATGCAACACAACAATGACATATGTATTATGACGTGCTTCAGTTAAATGTGTTTGAATAGCTGCGAACTCACTAAAATAAGAGGTGATGGTGATATATGTACTACCAGGAAGATCCAGACTACTATAATGAAATGGCTCCAAAAAAGGAATCAAATCCTTGACATTATCCCAATTTTCATCTGTAGGGGGAGCCTATGCCTTGTAATACCCAACATCTTCATCACACATCCGATCAAATCCACGTTTATATGCTATAGTAGCTTTTAACATTAAGAAACTGAAGTTCTATTGGGTAGATACATAAAGGCATAAAGATCCACTATTCACAACTTTAGCCTTCTTAACACACTCATCAAACTTTGATTACCTCTTGGGAGATGGTCTCACATATTTTATTGTATTCCTAATTCTCTCAACAACATACATACATGATTGAAGACCTTTTTTCATAATAAGATTCAAAATGTGAGTAAAATACTTGAAAAAAAACAAAAATCGAATGAAGTTATTAGGTTTTTTATAGACGTTGGCATTAGGCAGGGAGTAATATACTAATATGCAAGCTTGAGGGAAAGTTATTGCACCTCATATGAAGATGATGACCTTTTGACACATGATTTTTCCCATGACTTCTCATAAATACCACCTTACCATCATTTGTAGAAGCATTGTTAACTGTGATACACATGATCTTATCTACTCCCCACTCTTTGCACACACTTTCAAGTTATTGGCCAATTCTTTCATCTCTATGGTCATCAACCATAGCAAAGCTAACAATTCTCTTGTGTAATTGCCAACTCTTATTAATAAAGTGAGTTGTCACACACACACATATAACTAGTATTATTACAAGAGGTCCATATATCAATCGTGAGACTAACCCTGCTAACAGAAGCTTTCATCTTTTCTTTCAACTTCTTTTTTTGTGCCTTAAACAACTTGAACGTATCTCTAACAATAGTCATCCACGACGAAACATCAAATCTAGACTCTAATATTTTGTTGTACTCTTTGAACCTTTTGCTTTGGACTAGCTTGAATGGGAGTTCATCACACACCAACCATTCATCTAGCTTCTCCTATGTCTACCTCGGATCAAACTTATGCATCCTCATTTGATTCTTGGAGCCATCATCGTCATAACTTATCACATAACAATCCATTGCAACTTTCACTTGATTCAAAATCTTACGATTCTTAATTTGCTTCTTCATGAATCATGTTTGTAATTCCATGTTTGTGTGGCTCAGCCATATATGGTTTCTCACAATGTTTACAAAAAGATTCCACACCACTCACATCCCTTCTTTTCCTTTTCCCCTTCTCATTATTCTCAATTATTTCTATTGTACTTGACCACTAGCAGGTCCACCACCACCACCACCATCAACAGCTTGTGGATCAGGACTATCCATTACACCAACTTCTTCTCCTCCTCTTTTAAACTCATCAAAAATATCATCCTCCCCTACTAAACTTTGCGGCGCCCGGTCCATCTTCTGTTTGCTTGTATACACTATATAGTTAAAACCTTATTCAATTAATTTCATCCACACAAAGCAGAGATTTGATCCACACGAAATAGAGATTTGATAATACATAGACAAAACAAAAATTAGTTGATTTCACCGAGTTGGATTTAAGTGTTTATCAAATTATTCGTAAATCAATTTTATTGGCGAACGGAAGGAAAGAGAAGAGAGAGGCCAGATGCAACTATATGAGAGAGAGAGAGGTCGAGAGAGTTGAGGGATCGAGGAAGAGCGATTGAAGAACTGGAGGAGAATTGGAGAAGTTGAGTTGTCGAGTATCGAAGGAGAAATGAGAAATGGAATAGTTCAATGATAAAATCAATTCAATGTCGTAAGGTGACCCGAGAGGAGAACCCGATATTGATTGAACCATTAATATTTGCAGAAATAGATTGAGAATTTAATTAGCATGATCCTAGATGGTAGTGTGATGGACCGAGAGGGGAAACACGACATCTAAACTCTAGGATTGAACCTGAGAATTTAATTAATAAGAGTTAATTATTTTTTCTTGAGGATTCACGAACTGCCACACTTGAACAGTCTAATTTGATAGACTCTGCACGAGAGTGAGAGATGGTTAGATTAGACTAATTATTGTAGTCTGAGAGGATGCAATAATTAATTTAGGATAGTTCGCTTTCAAAGTCGACATCGGTGACTGAGGGAAATATTTAATCTGCATCGTTAGACGTAGTTGTAGTGAAACCTGATCCCGGACCCCTTCCCAAGTCTGAATTTTCTCTATAATTATTTGTCGTCAGTGTCGATCATTTTAATTCTTTTTTTCCAATTTGTTTAGCTAATATAATTTGTAAGTAGTGGTCGGTACTCAATCACAATCCCTGTGAGATTGATAACTTTTTATTATTTCGATAGGTTGTGCACTTGCGATATAAGCCCATTATTCAACCCGGAGATGAGGAGCATCAGCCCGACGAGGATGAAGGGGAACCTTCCCGTTGATGATGGAGCTAGAGCTTCTCGGTCCTTGCTCTGCTTGAAGATGAGGACGCCGAGGGGTTGATCGGAGATGAAGGTGAAGTTGCCCGATGGTGGCCTACCCGTAGCTGATGGTGGCCAAGGAGATGTGCAGTGGGTCATCGTCGCCGGAGTAGATATGGTAGATCTGTGAACGACCAAACAGTGAGAGAGATCGACGATTCGATTTGGGCGGGTCTAACCCGTGATTCTTTCCTTTGATATGGGCTCGAACTGTATTGTTGATTGAATTGAATATAATGGCTAGATTGGCCCTAAACTAGGTAGATGTGTTCGGACCGACATCTCGTTTTGCGTTTGATATTTTGTGCTGAACCCGTCTACATCCCTTGTCCTTTTATCCACGTGGATAAAGGAAAATTTTCCGACATATCATTTTTTTAATTTTTATTTTCCTATAAATAAGAAGAGAGATCAGAGAACATGAAGAGAACTGGAGAAGTTGATCTATCGAAGGAAAAATGAGAAATCACTTAATCAGAAAGCTATAACAGAACTTTTGATTTTTTATTTTTTGGATATTGTGATCGGGCAATCGGGTACCCGATCAACTTAATAAAACACACCCGACATCCGACACGAGTATGGATCGAGTCATACCCGACCCAACCCGTTTATGGTCCGATTCAATTATGTTGGCAGGTCGGATCGGGTTGATGGTCCCATTGGCGATGTCGTCTGTTTTGCCGAGAGAGGAGGTTCTTGTTGCTCCTAGTTTGGTTGTTCCAAGGGAGGAAGGTGTAGCAGTGCCGAGAGTGGAAGATACAGTGTTGGCAACTATGGCATCGGTTGTAGACACTAGGAGGGAGGTTTTGACAGGTACGATGCAGACCGAGTGGGGTGTGCGGAGGAGTAGGAGAGTGAGGTGGGCACCGATGGTTGGACGTGCAATTCGTGAGGGGAGATTGATAAAGGCGGGTTAGTCGACAGTTTCAACTTTTAAATTTGCACCGTTATTTGAGTTGGTGGAGAATAGTCCAGAGATTGACAGTACGTCCTAGAGTGACTCGGATCAGAGAAGACATCAGGATGTAGTCAGGTGTATAGATGATCTATTTAGTGATATAGGGACAGTGGCTAGTGTGATAACAAACGAAAAGATGTCTCCATGTGGAGGTGTGGTTGTTGGAGAGGACGAGGTAGAGCACAAGGAAGTGGCCGGTCCTAATTTGTTTTAATTTTTACTCTTACTTGATGGTTTGATCATTGCAACATAATTTGTTTTCGTTTTTGCTCTTACTTCATAATTTGATCATTGTGGACTGTTAGGATTTATCCGAATAATAGTATAATCTCATAATGTTATCAAAGCCTTTGTTTCGCCGGAGATTCGAACATAGGAATTGGGAAAAATCTCCCACCAATCCTTAAGGTCTTCTACTTGGGATAACCCTGCTTTGCCAGATACAAGCATATAGAGGCATCCTTCCAAAACAACTCGAGCGACTTATTGTGGCCCAATTTCAAGATACGTATCCTACCTGCGTCAGCATACTCTCAAGTCTAAGCCAATAAGATGCCCCTCCAAAAAGTAAAAAGTGTGATCACGGGAAGATTAATGGGGGTTCCTAAAAGCTACAAAGGACCATTTGGCTCCGCGCGCATGGGAAACACAATTACTACGTTCACATAGTTCTCGACAGCTGAAAGAGAAATGCCATCAGATAAATCACCGTGTGAGAATGCACGGAACCAGATCGACGATCCACATTTGAGCACTTTGATGCCACCAAAGGGGCACCAAACTCAGAATTGCAAAGGCCGTCTTGCAGATGCGTAGATATAAACACGAGCACACAACGAATACAAAATCTGATGCGAGAGACATTCCTCGAGCGTATAGAGACAGACACGAACTGATAAATTATGGGATAAACTATGGCATGGACAAAAAGCAGCTACAAGTCTTTTGCCAATGTGAGCCCCAGCTAGCCTATCTTCCAGCACTGAAATGTTCAGCAGCTGGAAGCATGGATGACTACAAGATGATAAGAAGCTAGAGCAGAGTTCGAGCTTGTAACATATACAACCATGATAAGAAGAACCACACTTGTGACTTGGAAGTGAAAAATCAAGTGAACCTTCATATCGGATAAATTTTGCACTTGAGCTCACCGAACAAAAGAGAAACGCCATCCATGGGGGAAGCAGAAGCAGAAGCGGAAGCAGACAGCAAATAAAATTAGCAACAGCAGGGTTGTCCAGACCCCAAAAGATGCAAGTAAAAGACTACCACCAGTCGGCCTCCAAGGCCTCAGAGAGGGAAGCACCTCAAAAGCTTCATCCATGGCAATCACTTAGCAGCATCCTCCACAGCCAAATCAAAGGTCATGTTTCAGATCCTATTCGTCGATGCAGTATTGTCCTGCACAGCAAGACGCTCCGAGATATCAGCAAGGGATTTGAGATTGCACTTGATCAAGGCTTCAACAAAAAAGCACGTCTCGTCCTTGGTGTTTCCTTCAGGCGTGTCTACAATGAAGGACTCAATAACCATTGTCCCAGGTCTTCCATCGATGACTTCTGGATGAAGGGATACAACAGAAGAGTAGTTCTGCAGAAACAAGTAAAAGTAAAACTAATTATAAATCCCAATTACCTCAAGAATTGGATGTAAATTTATATCCTCAATTTCAAAAGTTGTATTTTACAACCATAAATAGCACCATGGTTGAACTTCTTCTTTTCAAGCTTTTGGTTTTATAATAGTAGTTATGAATTTTACAACCTCATATACAACTTGGGTTGGAGATGTTCTAAAAAAGAAAATCTAGTTAGTTGCTACGTTACAATGACAATTCATGCCACTCAAAAGCATTATAATTCCAGAAATAATGGATGGTTTGGAGAAGACTTGCTGAACAATGTGAAAACAATTTATTAAATGGGCTCCTTTATGCGACTGGAGTCATGGCCATAGGATGGCCATTTCTCAAGTTGCAGGTCTAGGGACCACATTAGCTATTCAAAGGCTCTGAAAGAGAGAACTATTCATCACGAAGCTCCGCTCTAACAAGATTAGACTAGACTCAGCTAAAGATTAGTTCCTACGGGGCTGATTGGATGCAGCAAAAGATATAGTGTATTAGTTATGAAAGAAGATAAAATATATAGGGTGTATTATGTTTAAAGGATGGGTCCCTATTGATGTAATGTTTATAGAAGGAGATTAAGATGTCAAAAAAATGGTTTGACAATATAGAGAAGATAAAGTGGAGTCCACTATAAAAAGCAGAAGAATAAATTACTATTTGAGGCGTATTAGTTTTTGCTGGCCTCAGACCTAACGAAAGCTAATACATCTCAAACAGTGATTTTATATATACATGACCCTCCATATCTTTTGTTTGACAAATGGTACAGAATGATGGTTTGACAACATATAAGGAAGTTATGCATATACCCCTACATATACTGCATCCAATATCCAATCATGGCCTAAAT
>JAOWBR010062613.1:0-15272 GCA_028571145.1 Dionaea muscipula
ATGCGAGTTAGAGATTATCTGGGCTCGAACATGAATGAAGTGTGCAACATTTCATTGTTAGAACGATGATTCAAACTATTCAAGCTTGCCTCTAATGTAATTGACGATGCCATAGTAAGTGAAGAAACAACTCAATTTGTGGAGGATGTTTTCTATTCAACTCAAAAGAAGGTACTTGACATAAGGGGAGTTGACGAAGTTGGGGAAGGGAGTGCTATACAAGTGCCTCAGGTTCATGATCATGGTATAAAAGAGCCGCTTCCCATGAGGGAAAAGGGTTGTGGGAAATGAATAAAGGGTGGTAAAGAAAAGACGGTCAAGAAGGCTAGACGTTGCCATGGATGTGGGCTCACAGGACAATCACATGACAAAAGGAATTGTCTTACTCTTGTAAATGTGTATGTGTTTCATCTTTGGTTATTACCATTTAATTGATGTTGTGTTTCATCTTTGGTTCATCTATGTTTCATCTTTGTTTTCTTTGTCAGTTCTTCTCAAAGTGCTTGGTCGAATGACGAGGACGCGGACGACGACGCGGACGAGGACAACGAGTGTAAGTCATCTACTGTTTTTTTGTTCTTCTCAAAGTGCTTCTTTGTTTTTTTGTTCTTCTATGTTTTAATTTTTTTTTTTGTATAATGCAGGAACTATGCTGCTAATGCCGCTGGATTGGTGGTGTTAATCAAGACTTCTACATGTTTTTTTTTTGTTCTTCTAGTTTGTATCAGAAGCTAAGACTGCTAATGCTGTGAACTATTTTGTTCATGTACTGTTTTTTTTTTATTCTTCTAGTTTGTATTATTATTCATATTGAGCCAAGACTTCTAGTTTGTATTATTCTAGGTTGAGAAAGGGAAATAAGAAGAACAGACCGGTGAGGACAATAAGAGGACTAAGGTGACTGAAGAAGAAGAAGAAGAAGAAGGAGCACCAAAGGGAACAACAATGTCGATGGCGGTGACAGAGGAGGGGGATTCAGCAAAGGAGTCCCCAAAAGGCAGAGCGAGAAGAAAAAGCAAGCCCCATAAGAGCAGATAGTTGACTTCAAATCATCCATTTGCTTGCTTAAAAACTCTTCTAGGTTTTGGATAGTTCAACTTCTCCATGTGATGTGTTGTGTCCCTTTTGTGTTCTGTCGGCCCTGCAGTTTTATTTTCTGACATGCAAGATTATTAGTAGCTTTGCTTAGTTTCGTTGGGCTACTTTTCCTCTTTGATGACCACCTAGTTTGTTGTTATGTGTCCCTGACTCATTGCTTTGCTTAGAACCGACCCTTTTGTTAATAGTATTACTGATCACAGATGAGGACCCTTCCATTATATTAATATGCAGGGGAGGGAGAGCGTTGGAGAAAATGGGTGCCATTAAATGAGGGAAGTAGAAAGAAATGAATCGAAAAGTTCATGATGCAGAAGCAGAAAGCCAGAAACACAAGCACAAGCACAAGGCATATTATTATATATTACAAATGGCAAGTGACCTACTACATACCGGCAATAGCACCATCTCTGGCTTCGCCCACAAGACACTTTTTCTGTTGCATCAAAAGCTATTAATACGAAAAAAGAGAAAGGTGAATAGATACCAATCTATGTCAATACTGATGATAAGTGTACAAATAACTCGTACAGTGCTACCTATCAATGGCTGCAGCTCATTCATTCTTCTAGCAAATGTGTAAATCAGGAGATTTTGTAGAGAAAGCCAAGGCAAGAGGTATTAGCAAAAACAGAAAGCTGTAATTGCATTTGGAATTGTATACCAATATGTGCAACCACGACCGCAACCACAATTTGGCTACTCAAGTGTGCCGTAGATGGAAAATCTTTCTTCTCAAGAAACTCAATCTTGCTATCTAACTGTTGTGACCACCCAGAATGTGAAGTGTGAACTACATCCACAAAAATGGATCTCCAGCTACACCAAACATAATTACTAGACGTCACCTGAGGGATCAACGGCTTGACTTGTGATGGCGCTCCTTTTTGTGGCGTGTTTGCTCCGGATCAAATCCACCTTCGTTAGCTCCATAGACAGCCCAAGATGGTGTGGCAGCCATATAATCAATGCTACTGAAAGACCCCCCAGAAGCGACCTGCATAATCAGAAGGTAATCATCATAAAGTTAATATGAAGAGGACCCCTATCATATATAAATATAGAAAAGCTTGATGTAGTTACCAACCAGATCATGGAACTTTTCATAGTCAATCCAAGTGAACCATCTGCCATCGACCTTAAACTTATCGACCTTTGCCAAAAGGACACAACATGAGTGGACATGCTCACAAGCAACCTCATACTGCCCTTCACTCTTAGAGGCCAACACCTCTGAGAAAGACTTTACTTCGGAATGCCATGGAACATTTTCCATGGTCAACTTTGAGGTAGCGGACCTGTCAACAAAACAAATTCTTCCCAAATGAGGGCATGAGCATATACAACAAAGAATATTCTCATAGCAGGGAACTTACGATCCACAATAAGTTACTCCTTTAATTTCAACAAAGTCAGGTTTCCCGATGGAGAAGAGACTGGAATAAGCGTCCACATCTTCTGTATTCCAGCCCTTAACCAATGTCAAGCGATAAACAGTTCTCTGCTCTTTTTCCTTTAGAGCTCTTAGTGATTCCTGAAATACCATGTTCAGAAGAATCAATGAGCATAAAGGAATGGAATGACAAAGCTGTCAAAGATAAATACCTAACCATGTATTTTTCTCTAGTGGCTAAAGCTGAACAAGGACAGTTGCAACTAAGAAGCATTGGTACCGAAATATCAAACAACTTACAAGGAAGCGCTCCCAGTAGTCCCCAAAGAGGGGTCTATCAATAGCCTTCAAACTCTCTTTTGTGGCAGCATCCACACTTACATATAACTGCATATCTCAGGCATGTGAGATGGTTGAAATCAGCAAACTAAACCATCAGAAGATTCTTTGAATAAATGGCAAGAATACCTGGGTTACATGCTTCAGCGCTCTAATCTTTTCCGGGAATTGTGCATTTGTGACAAGAAAAGTAGAGATCCGTCTCCGATGTAACTCATCCACGAGTATATTAATCTCAGGATACATGATAGGCTCACCAACAAGAGATAATGCACAATGCCTAGGAGAAAGAGCTTCTAATAGCTGCTCCTCTTTCACACCTGCAAGCAACCAATATCAAATTAAAACAATTTATTCGATATATAACTTCCAGCATAGGGGAAAAGGACAGAAGATCATGCACAGATCCCACAAATCCAAAATTCCAATTGTGAACAAATAAAACAGTGTATGTGACCAAAAAGTGAACATATAACTCAAGAAGGAATGAGGCAGTGGACCTGTGGAGGTGACTGGATTCCACAGTTCCACAGTTGTGGATGGATGGACTAGAAATCATGACATTGCTTTCCCATACAATATTTTATACCACTTAACCCAGAACCTTTGAATCACGAGGGAGGAACTTTACTGTTGCACAAAGGATCACTATTCATTTATGGTTCAAGGAGCAGAACAACTTTCCAAAACAGCAACGCTATATTTGTTTAGCACTCTCAAGACGTTCAATCATCCATTGTAAAACCAATTGTTGTAAATGCCATAAGATCTAGCTTCTTGGTTATATCTTCAATTTAAGCTGAAGCGGTCTAAGAGTATACACTCTCCTGACTCTGTAAAACCAACCAAATTTAGCGTCTATGCATGGCAAACTGGCAACAAACCTCATCATAACCATAAGCAAGGACATTGATTTTTGCTAACAAGATCCAGAACTGAAAAAGGATGTACGAGGTTCTTGTGCATTATTTTTGTTGAAGAAAAAAATCCTTCCAGGAGCGAAGTGAAAGGGGAATGGATATTTGCAACGAAACATGTCAGGTGCCATGATGGAATTTACATTCAGAAACAAGAATTACATAAGGCACAAACCTGGAACTCCTTTCATTTGTTTAATCATTTTAGTGTGCAACTCTATTGCAGCATTAACAATCTCTAAAGGATCATCCATTTTCCACTGCCAGCTTTTACCTACAGGATTAGTGTGATGCCGCCAACAGAACACACACTTGTTTGCACATGCAAGACTTGGGGTTGCCTCCATGCATCTGTTTCAGCATATAAGTTGCACAATAGTTAATTGTAAGGAAACCAGCCCTCATCATGCAAATAAATGCAATTGTGATAAACATCAATCGGCACATGAACAAAGTGGGGAGTCAAATGTACCAATTTCAATGTCGCGTACTCGCGTGTGTAAATCCCCTTTTCTTTTCCCCACTGAACCTTTCCAGTGTACAGAAGACCACTGGTTTTCTTTTCTCTCATTTATTTCTCATCTAATATTTTATTCAGCTAAACCTACCTAGGTTGGGGATTTTATCCTGTCCCCAGTCGAACACAATGGAATAAATACTTGGTTTGCTGTTTTGGTGTAATCTTAACCCACGGTCATGATAAAAACATACCATTCATTCAATAGCATGATCTAGCAATCTATCGGCTCTAGTTTATTAATAAACAAATCAGGAAAGAAATCTGCTACCTTACTTGCTTAGCATTTCCAATCATCACTAGGGCATTCCATGGGTTCATTTTAGGGCAGGACTCGCTGGCACGTATCTAAACTTCCCTTACAACTCTTATGGGAGAATAGGCAACAATTGAAGGGGAAAAAAAGCATAAACAGCGACTACCTATGACTCTCATGCAGATTAGCTCAAGCCAAGTACTTAAGGTCCTCACATATATATGTGAAAAAACAAATTTTTACTCAAATCTCACAAATCATTCAGAACAAGCACACGAATCAGTAGATCGAGACAAGATTAAGGTGGATTTAGGGTTTACCGGCTCCGATCTAAGCTCCGACACGAATCTCGTCGAATTTCTCCTCCCAGTAGAAGGATTGTTCTCTACAATAAGAGTCTATAATAATAATCCAATTAGTATCTACAGATTATACTAATTGTAATTTTTCAATTTGTTATTTTTCTATCAAGAGGGAAACTATCAGTTCCCAATAACATTAGTTCCCAATAACATTATGAGGAAAGTGTACTATGAGTGCCACAAAACAAATATACTCATTCTAACCATCATAAACACATCGACACAAACACATAGATGCAAACTAATTACTCAACCTAACTCTCACATAGATGCAAACTCAAATAGCACATTATGTCCCAAAAGCGGTGTGTTCACAAAACCACAAAAAATGAAAGGGGGAAGATAGAAAATACAAAAGTTGCTATAACTCAATCATTCCAATCATTCTTAGGCCTGGGAGTGGAGTTGCTATAACTCAATCAAATGAAATCCACAATCAACAAATACTTGTGAGTTTCATATGCCAAAAGGTACCAGAAGGAGAAAAGAGAGGTGCTTAAACAAAAGTTGGAACTTTCTGAAACTCAACTTGGATTATTCAACCAAGACCAAGCTAAAGATATACACAATAAAGAAAACTCTAGAACAAACAGGGCATTATGGGCTCTAGAACAAAATAGGAGTATGGAAAATATTGTATTTCATCTCCAATTCACACTTCTTTTACATGTTCTTAGGAAAGAAAAGAAAATATTATTAGTGTAGTTATTCACACTTCAATATACACTAACCTGGTGTATATTCACGCTTCAATATCACAATCAACTTAAACACCCAAAATCTCCAGGTTTGGGAAGGAAGAAATCCATTGTGGGGTTGAGCATATCTAGCTACAGGTTTTGTCTGAGCATATATAGCCTTTAAGCTACAACTTTTAAGCTACAGGTTTTGGCTACAGGTTTTGGCTGTGTTGAGTCAATGATAACAGAATTTAGACTTTTGAATTTAGCCAACTCATAATGGAATAAGGACTCCCAATATATAAGCAAACATAATACTGATAATTAGCATAAGCATAAGGTTGTCTTTGATTCTAATGTAATATAGATTATTCACATAATGGAATAAGGACTCCCAATATATAAGCAAACATAATCATAGCAAGATTAAAATGGGCAAGAAGTGCATTTCAGAATAATACTGATAATTAGCATAAGCATAAGCATAAGCATAAGCATAAGAGCATAAACATTTCATAAGAGCATAAGAGCATAAACATCTAGGAGTGAGAAGAGCATAAACATTGTATATGCATAAGGTTTATGCTCTTATTTTTGTTTGAAGAAAAAGACCAAGCTTGGGCAATTATGCACAATTTGAATTATTTGAGTATAAACCTCTCCATCATGTATATGCATAAGGTTTATGCTCTTATTTTTGTTTGAAGAAAAAGACCAAGCATAAACATTTCAGAAAAATATGAAATTATCTTGAAGAAAAAGACCAAGCTTTGATCAAACAAAATTGTGCATAATTGTGGAGGCTAGGGGTGGGATAATTGGGCCGCCAAGGCCACTGCCGATTTCTGGATCAGAAGATCATGATCATGCTGGGATGATGATTGGGCCTCCAGTTGGCATGGTTGTGGATGATGACGATGAGGATGATGATGGGGTGATGGGGAATGGCTGATTCGGAGGAGGAGGATGAAATGGATGATGATGAGGGAAGTAGATATCGGATTCCGCTGAGTAATGAGATTGTTCTGAAGGGTCATAGCAAGGTATTTACTATTTAAGGTTATTGTGATTCTTTCTTCTTCCTTCTTAAGAGTTGTTGCAGTTACTTGACAATCACATTTTGATTCAATTACATGCCATATTTCTCTGAAGAACTATTGTATCCCTATCTTGGCATGGTTATTGTATAACCATGCCGCATAGCCAAATTGTGATCCATGCGTATGTAAGGCATGAATTTTTCAAAAAAATTTCGAGTAAAAGGTTGAAGCTTGCAATTTGCTTTCACTTTGCTATGCAGCATGCTCCAGCTGCTCTATTCTATATTTTGGGTGCAACAAGTATTCGACATTTGAGTCAACTATGTGTACTCATTCGAAGTTAGGGGTGAAACATGTTCTTCATGGACTGTACTCATGATTACTTTGCAGATACTAATTACTAAGCTGTCCATGAGTTTATGGCTTGTATGATAAAGCTGAAAATTAATAGTTGAAAAGTTTATGATGTTATCCTTATGCTGAAACATGCAGTACGAATCATCGATTATTCTACTCAAAATGTATAAACACTATCTTCACTTGAACTGCACAAAAATGAAAAAAGGGGGAAAAATGGAGAACCACTCTTCCATGAAAGTAGCAGATGTGAGAAAACCTCCTGATTTCCTTTGTGGTATATGGAATAGTATGCTGTTTATCCTGTTATCACTTCTACCTTTCTTGATATGAACCAACAACTGTTCTTGATATGAAATTGACTTCTGGATTAACTCGGAGAATCGATCTTCATAGAGATTAATTTTAAGGCACCAGAGGCCACTTTAGCTAGTATGTTAATAGGATTTAGGTTCCGCGATGATTGGTCCATTTTTAATGGGTCGTCCAGTATAGGAAATAATGAAAGCAATATCAAGTCGTTTAGATTTCTTGAAGTGCTTACTTGTCAGATCATGCAAAGTGTTGATGGGAAGTGGGAACATTTTTCAGGTTGTTTCAGCTTTCGCAGTTGATCACTCCGGATCTAGGGTTCTTTCTGGTAGTTATGACTACACAGTTCGCATGTATGATTTTCAAGGGATGAATGCCCGTTTGGCTTCATTTAGACAGTTGGAACCTTTTGAAGGACACCAGGTTCGTGCATTGAGTTGGAGTCCAACATCAGGATTCTTTTTGTGTGTAACTGGATCAGCCCAAGCTAAGGTGCTTCTGACTCCTGTATTCGATTACTAAATATTTGTTTGGAAGCTGTAATTGCATATCTCAACTATTAACGTCCTCTCTTGTCAGATTTATGATCGCGATGGGCTCTCGATTGGAGAATTTGTAAAAGGGGACATGTACATTCGTGACCTCAAGAACACTAAAGGACACATTTCCGGATTAACGTGTGGAGAGTGGCATCCAAGAACAAAGGAAACTATTTTAACGTCTTCAGAAGATGGATCACTGCGTATCTGGGATGTGAATGACTTCAAGAGCCAAAAACAGGTCAGTTATCTCCTATGCCGGAAACAGATTTTATGGAATAGAGCAGTCTTTTTGCGAGGTTGACATCACAATATTGCATGGTTACAATGACATTATTATGTAAATGCAGCTTGATAGAAGTTTAAATTGAGGAATAGTGTGACAACTGACATCCCTTGTGATGTAAATTGTGAAACATCCATCTGATGCAGAGTTCAAGAGCGATGAAAATAAAAATCCGAAGCACCTGGGATGTTTGCTTCAGCAGTAGAATTTTGTTTTTATTTGGTTAATGTTGGAAACTGTACTACAGCAGATTTGGTTCATTGTAGGAAACTACTATATTTAGGTGTTCCTATCTTACTCTAGGAAGCTAGTCATAGTTATGGGGATACACATTAAACTAGTTTTTGAGGTTTTCCCATCTTGGATTATTACAGTTGGAAAGGTTCTATTAGTTTCTTTCGTGCAATACTCTTTTTGTCTTTGTAGAAGAGAGATCCCTGTTTTATATATCATGATGATATAGGCAAAGATGGGTCTTTGTTAGTAACCTTGGCCCAATAGTTCTCCCAGGAAAGCCATTGATGATCGGAGTAGACTGTAGAGGGGTCATGATACTGTAAGAAAAGGCATGCTGTGGAGCATAAGAGAAAAGCTTGGTGGGATGCCATCCAGCATTGTTTCAGTGTTCTTTACAAGGAACCACAAAGGACAATTGCTAATAACATGATTTATAACTTGGGGAGGTAGACTATTAAGATTCTAAGATCAAGCAAAGCACCAGCTATATAAAGTTCGGTTTTGTTGGCCATTCATTGTCACCTTCTGAAGTTTCTAAGTATAAACAAATTTTTTTTTTTTAAATTTTTTCAGTCTCTCCACTTGCATAATATCTATTCCTATTTTCCTTGTTGCCAAATTGTGGAGCTCCATTTTCATGGTGTATATTCTGTCAATCATGTTGTTCCTCCCCTGTCTTCTGTTTACCTTTTTGCTCCACTACCCTCCTTTATTCAGGCAGGTTATACTGTCTTGGCTGGTTTCTGATTGCAATCATGCCTTAGTACCCATTATTTGGCTTGTATCGTCAGATCCCAAGTGCATTCGTTTATCATCATCCTTCACAGTCTTGCATTGTCATTGAGCTGTTGTGGCTTTTTGTTTAACTGCTTCCTGTTCGATTTCATAAGTTGCATATCTAGAATTACTTAGCTGGGTGGTGTGGTTGAAATATGACGGGTAGATACTTTAAACTTAGTCCTTACAGATATTGACATCATGATAAGCATAGCCAAGCTTGAGACTTTGATGAGTCATTCTTAAATGTGGTGAAATGCTCAAATTGAAGTTTATTTAACTGGATATTCTTTTTCATTGGCTTAGAAAATGCTCACTTATCCATGAAGCTGCTGTTGAATTTCCCATGTTGGTTGACAGTATAGAGCAGTTTTCAGTTGGGTCTCTGTTGCGCCTGGAAAATCTCGAGCTTGGTTTAGACCTAGAACTCCCTAGAGGCAAACATCCAAGTCCCAATATCAATTGGGCAGGAGTGGCTCTGAATAAAAGGGAACCCGATTGACTTCGGTTTGTCTAAAGGGTACCTCGAGGTGTGAGCTCGGAGAGACCGCTCCGACACTCAAATCAACAACTGAAGAACAAGGTCGGAACTCCGAAGTATCGGAGAGCCGAGCAGGGAGCACTGGGCCGGGTAAGACAAGCCGAGCCGGGTGAGGTAGAGAGATTCAAGTAGGGTCAGCTTGGGAAGAGGAGAGAGAGTGTCATAAATGCGTACCTGAAGGGTAGGTGGGCAGGGGTATTTATAGGCACCAGAGGTAATTATGAAATTACCATCTTGCCTTTGTCTCCGTACCCAAACCGGGTAGCCAAGCCGGGTAGAACACCCGACCCAAGCCTGGTATCCTTCCTCGCTGGTCCGGTTGTTTCGTTCTTGTCGTCTTGTCCACGTGTCTCCTCAGGGTAATCCCTCTCATTTGTTGACATAATGTGAAAAAAAAGTGTTGGCGAAAATTCTCCTTGAGAAAGCTGTCGAGAAAAGATTATGTTTAGAGGTTAATCCTCTCTGAATGATCCAGAATATTTTAGCATTTTTCCTTACAGATGTCATGCCACAAATGATTTTGCCTTTAATGGTTGTACATAGTTTATGTGCGGCCGACAACCATCGCACTATATTTATCAGATCTTTTGTGCGCTATATCTTTACGGATTACGTGCGATCGACCGCACCTAGTGAGATTTGGTCTTGGTGATGACGACGACAACGACATAGTTTTATGTGGCAGTTATTTTGGACCGTGCACTCTTCTAAAACATAACACAAACATCTAATTTTTTTTTTGCCCAAGTATTATAAAGTTTTCAATCACTTGCATACCTGTTAGTTGAAAGCTGAGATACATATTTGGAATAATGAATTTGTAGGTCATCAAACCCAAGCTCGCAAGGCCTGGAAGAGTTCCAGTCACAACTTGTGCTTGGGATCATGAAGGAAAAAGTATTGTGGGTGGAATAGGAGATGGTTCGATTCAGGTACATTTTACAAGATAAACTACTGAAAAAGTAACAGGAAGCACTTGCAAACAGGGAACACCCTGCCCTTTTATTCACATATTCTGCCTTGTTTTGTGGACCTTGCAGATATGGAACCTTAAACCGGGATGGGGAACCAGACCAGAGGTACATGTTGAGAAAGCTCATTCAGATGATATCACAGGACTCAAATACTCTACTGATGGGCGTCTGCTGTTGTCTAGAAGCTTTGATTGTACACTGAAGGTGCATATTAAGATGCACTTGAACTTCTTTTCATTGCATCATTATGCTGTTGTAACTTTTCGGACCTCTTACCTGGTCAACTGGTGGAACATTGCAGGTTTGGGATCTGCGTCAGATGAAACAGTCGGTTAAGGTGTTTGAAGAGCTGCCAAATCATTACGCTCAAACAAATATAGCATTTAGTCCCGATGAGCAACTCATCCTTACCGGTACATCTGTGGAGAAAGATAGCTCAACAGGAGGGCTGCTATGTTTTTATGACCGTGAAAAACTTGAGTTGGTTTCAAAGGTTGGAATATCACCAACTTGTAGTGTTGTGCAGTGTGCTTGGCATCCCAAGCTAAATCAGGTATTCACTTTTCTAGTCATCTGACGCTACTGATTATTGAATGAGGTTTTTATACTTTTAATGTTACATGAAAACAAGGGATTCTGAGTATTGGTAGGCATTATGAAGTCGCTAATTGTTGTCCCTAGATATCTTGAACTAGATCTTGTTACATTTTGAGGTTGGAGGGGAAGTGATTTTTAGGGCAGGCCTCAGCCCTTTTTTGTGGTTGCATTGGATTTGCCCAGAGGAATGGTGGAAAAAGAGTGAAAATTGTAAGGATTGGGTTAAGATTGTAGAAGGGACTCAACTCACAAGCATAAACAACAACAACAACAACAACAACACGACCTCTTCCTACTAAGTTGGGTTGGTCACACATATCTACAAGACACATGCATCAAAGATCCGACGAAATATAGTGTCCTGACTGTCGGCTACCTAACACGTGCTGCCCACACTCAATCCGCAGATTAGGGTTTGAGTTGAAAATAGTAGTATATATATAATAATATATAGCAAAATAAAAAGCACTAGATCATAGATTTCTGAGTTCAATTAAGTGGTTGCTTGACCCAATGTGCTAGTTTAGGGTGAATTGTGTATTTTGGGCTGACATGAAATTCATTTTTGATCCAGCAAAGCACACCTAGGCCATGGGCCCATGACCATGAATGATACTGGTACTTTCAAATATATAGTTGTAGAGCTTGCAAAATGTTGGACTTCCTTTAACAGCTAGTTTCATTTTATGATTTGAAGTCGGCGTCATAATCCTCCTACGTTAACTCTGTGTGTGTGTGTATGTGTGTGTGTGTGTGTGTGTTCAAATAAGCTTATTTTCAGCGTTTAGAATGGTGTTAAATATCTGAATTCTGAAAGCTTAATCATTATCATCCATCTATCTTCCTTTTGAAGGTTTTTGCCACTGTGGGGGATAAAAGCCAAGGAGGAACACATGTGCTCTATGATCCGACCCTAAGTGAGAGAGGCGCTCTTGTTTGTGTTGCTCGTGCTCCAAGGAAGAAGTCAGTTGATGATTTCGAGGCAAACCCTGTGATACATAATCCTCATGCTCTTCCCCTGTTCAGAGATCAGCCTAGCCGCAAGCGCCAGAGAGAAAAGATATTAAAGGACCCATTCAAGTCCCACAAACCTGAACTGCCCATCAACGGGCCTGGTCATGGTGGAAGAACTGGTACAACCAAGGGCAGCTTATTAACCCAGTACCTTCTTAAGGTAATGGCCCTTTCTGTTCATTCTTTTTTCTACTATTTTGGCTTCTTGTCCTTTTGGTTAAAGATCCCCCTGTTCAAACTGCAGCAAGGGGGTATGCTGAAGGAGACGTGGATGGAAGAAGATCCGAGAGAAGCTATCCTCAAGTACGCCGATGCTGCTGCAAAGGATCCAAAGTTTATCGCTCCGGCTTATGCACAAACCCAGCCTAAACCCGTTTTTGCTGAACCAGAATCAGAGGATGAAGAGTAATACGACATTCGAATTGGTAATCATAAGTTACTTTCATGCTATGCTCTCCACTCCTTATTGACTAGATCTCACCATGAATCATTCTAAATCGATTTCAAACAAAATGAAAGCGGACATGTATGGTATGGTATGGTATGGTATCTCCGTTTCAAGGGCAAGCAACTGATAACATACTCAGTTGCTGATATCTGTCTGGGTGCTATATACGTACGGGTAGTCCATTGACCCTGCAATCTTTAGAGTTGTTCCGATACCCGTATGATGATAACCTGATTTATCAGCGTGTTGATTCTATTTGTATGAGCAAAGGATGAGCGAAATTCTAAGATGTCATTGGAGAGGATAAGCGTTGTATCTAATCTGTCAAAGTAAAATCACAGCTTTCAGTGCCCCTTTCTGACATTCAAATTTTCCCATCCCCCATTATTTCTCCCCTTCTTGGAAGGATTTTGCCTATGGAAATTGGAAAGTCAAGAGAGGTGAAGATCATCAAGGTTTTGGTTGTGGTTTGGTATTGACATGGATGACATTGTTGTTCACGCGGTTTTACATTTCCTGTGCATTACCGTACATTGTTTTTTTTTTCCTTTCTGTTATATGTTATTATATATTCATATTTTTAACTCAAACTTAATCATCTTTTGATTAGATTAGAGCAGCATGTGATAGGTAGTCAACCACAACTTGTGGGGAAAGGTCGTGTACATGATGATGATGATGACCCCAACTTTCTGAATTAGTTTAGGCTAATTATGTTCACTTTTCGGTTTTTAATGATTACTTTTAGTTGCTACTCAATTGAACACACGAATTATTCAAAGAAACAAATAATGTTCACTTTTGTTCGTTTTATCTCAGTACTCACCATTAGGGAAAGTGAAGTATGCTATTGCTGTATGTCTCCACTCACAGGTTATCGAAACAAGGTCAGGCCTAGCTTTGACCATGGTTCAGTTTTGAACCGGAACTGAACCGTCGGTTTTTGAAACCGAAACCGGAATCGGCTCCTTAGAGAAGAGTCCGGTTTTAGTTTTTCTATATTTGGAACCAGAACCGGCGGTTTATGAACCGGCCGGAACCGACAGATCGGAATCGTCGGTTCGGAATCGGTCGGAACCGACAATTTAAAAATAAATAAATATATTTGTATAAAAAATAAAAGTTTTAGTAAATATAATATGATTTTTGGGTAAACTTTGAGATCAAATAATTATACATAAATAGCAGGTGTAACAAATAATGAATTGTTTAGATATTCTGATAATGTTTATAAAGATTCATTAGCTAAATTTGTTTATGTATTGTTTAGATATGCTACAAATAATGAATTGTCTTAGATTTGTTTATAAAGATTCATTAATTAGATATTCTGATAATTTTCGTGATTAATCCTCATTAATGTGTAAATTTTTATAATTTTTTAAATTAAAAATTGAGTTCGTATATGCATCACTAATTGAAAATTTTTATATGCTTCACTAATTAAAAATTTACAAAAATAGAACCGTCGGAAACCCTTCGGAACCGGAACCATGAACTGAATTGGAATCGTCCCGAAATCGACGGTTCCGTGAACCGGCTCGAAATCGACGGTTTCGTAAACCGACTCAAAACCGTCCGTACATGGAACTGGAACCGGCTCAAAACCAACGGATCCAGAACCATGGTAAGGGCTAGTTAGGCCGTTGCTCATCTTATGGATGTTTGCTCCTGTAGCAAATATGAACACGATTCCCGTCCTATTTGACGTAAATTGACGTTAACGAGTGATTAATTACCTAAATGCCCAAGTCCAGTGGTTACCATGGTCAAGATAGTCAAACGTTCTACGAAGGCATTTGGAAGAAGAAGTGCACGTAGAGCACCCTAGGATAACTCGACAATTGCAGATCGATATAAGAAATCTGCACTAAGATGTTTTATTCGACGAGTAACATTTACAAGAGGTTGAGCGTCGCAGTTTACTGAGCCGGCCGAGACACGAATCCCGCCTCGTAACACTGACAGGCAGGCAGACGTATCTTATCCAACTATTGGGACCATGTCATGTGAGTCACATAACTACTCCATTGTGCAATACTACTAGAATTACAATTCTAACATTAGCTATTATATCATCCACTATTAACAGTAACGCCGACTGTTGATTAGAGGGTGGATTAGTCGGTCCAAACTTGTGTCTTCATTTCAAGGAGTAAGTCAGCTGCGGTTAATTTACACACGCTCAAGCTCGAAACGTGCTAAACGTGAATCTGACAGAACTGTAAACATTTGTGTGTCCACGAACAGCTGCAATGACAATGAATACAGATTCAAATAGCAGAGAAAGAAAGAGACAAACCATGAATCCCTGAGCAAAAGGGAAACAACAATAATTTGAGCAAAAAGATTTGCACAACAATAATTTTGCAATGTTATGTTTTCTTTGGTCTCTAGTCCTCTTTTTTATTTTTATTTTTAATAATCTAGGGCCCCGGATAGGGTATAATGTGGGAAATCAAATCCCACGTCTCCTTATCCATGTTTGTCTCTATTTTTTGATATTAGATTAAATATCCATCATACTTCATTTCTTTTAAAAATATGGAATATACAATACCACCCCCTATGATATTTGTATATCCCAC
>JAOWBR010062724.1:0-15271 GCA_028571145.1 Dionaea muscipula
TTTATCAATAAAAAACGATAGTATACTACCGTTTTATCAGAAAAAAATAAAAAAAGTTTGCGCAAAAGGAATGGGCAAAAAATACCTGAACAATATTGAAAAATTTCCGGTTTCATTATCACGGTCAGGGGCGGATGCACACTGGCCCCCATTCCATTTTTTTTTTATTATTTGTATTAATAATAAAAAAATTGATATATATATAAGTTTATAGTGTGAGCTCCATAATTTTATGTCTTCCACCTTCATTCAGGGGCTAGATAAAAAATTAGATCTGATTTTAAGTCGTTTTTCTTCCTCTTTTTTTCTTGAAAAAAAAATTATAATTATTGTAGTTATCACCCTTGTGAAAATCCTGGATCCACTACGATTCGCCAAATTCACCAAAAACCTACTGGTTTGATTCGTTCTCCACGATTCCAGTTCCATTCTTTCAAAAATCTTAATCAAAACCTAAACCTTATATGATTCAGTTCACGGTTTTGATTCGATGGGCAGTCCAAATCGGACCATGACCAGGTCTAGTTTGATGTTGGAGGCACCATGTTGAAACGAAGCTGTAAGCCAGCAACTGATGCCAGAAAGAACAGAAAATAGTAAAAGAAATGAACGTGAACACATTTGATCGACCTCGTTGTTTTCATTTCAATCTTTTACCATGAAAGATTCACGCACGCACACTGCGCACACACACACACGAAAGTGAAAAAGGGGATAAATAAGGACAGGAGCCAAATAAATGTAAATGTTCCTAAAGTTAAAACTTCCGTTTACGTATCAAAGCTTGTTTTTGTTGCATTACAACACGAGCCAGATGTTGCTTACCTTCCCTGTTCAAGCCAAAGAAGACAGTCCTGAAATTGACATTGCTAGGAACAATTCCATCGTCCAGCATTTCAGATAGAAGTTGCAGAGCATATTCAGATTTACCTGAACTGCAAAGCATAGTGATGAACGTTGAGTATGCTTTAAAATCAGGCAAAGGCCCTTTTATTCTCATACGCCGAAACAAGTTTTGGGCATCAGCAAAGTAGTTTCTTCCTGCATTCAACAGCCCACAAAGCAATGCAGTACAAGTTACAACAGTTGGTCGGCAATGGCAATCCTCCTCCTCTTCCCACATTTTCCTAAAAATGTCGAGAGCTCTTTCGACCCGGTTTTCCTTGAAGAAATGCACCATTAAGGACGTATACACGTGAGCAGAGGCACGGATGCCCGCCTGCTTCAATGACTCCACTTTCGCCAATGCCTCCTCTGATCGGCCCCTTTGTAACAGCCCGTGCACGAGGCTCCCACACACGTAGCGGTGAAGAGCAGATTGATCTTCTTCTTCCTTTACCTCATCCACTAATGCTAGAGCTTCTTCCACCATACCTCGTCGACAAAGAGGCCTAATAAGCAAGGAATAACATAGGGGAACAGTAAAAGTAAAACCAACTTTGCTGCTGTTGCCGATTAGTGATTGCACACATCTCCTAGCATCTACCAGTTTCTCTGATCCACATAAACAATCAAGGTAGATTTCGACCAATTCTTTATCCGGAGCTAATCCTACGGTCATCATCTCGTTGAACAACTCGATAGCTACGTCCACCTTTCTACGTTTTCTAGCACAGAGAGACAAAATCAAGTACTTGTAAGTGCTAGCTGTTGGCTTTACTCCACTGGGTCTGGCCTCCTTCTTCATCTCAGTGAAGTTCCTCAAGGCTATATCAGTTAGCCCCACCCGGCCATACAACATGATCATGATTGTCCAAGTATCAGATGTTATCAAGCAGCCGTTTCTCTTCATTTCATGGAACAGACTTCTCATGTGTTTGAAATCCTTTCCGAGACCTGCTATTTTGATCGCCGAGTTGTAAGTCTCTGAAGTATGGCGATATCCAGGTTGCCTCCCAACCCATGAGAAAAAATGCAACACTGCAGACCCGTGTTGTGATCCACATTTGCGCATTATCTCCATAACAATGGATGGAGTGTAACCAACTTCGAACTCGAACAAATCTGCTTCCATTGCATGCCAATCCTTCGATGAAGACAAACAAAGGCATACTTTATGCAGCAGCAGATCTTCGTCCTCAAAATCCTTTTGTGGTAGTTTTGGCTCGTGAATTACCGTATTATGCGTCTCTTCCAGTGAAACATCAAGGCGATTAGATGCTTCCTCCGCTTCTAAAGGATGGAATCGGAATCTACAGAGTCTGTGCATTTCCTTCACCTCTTCTGCTTTCACAATTTCCCCAATCCTCTCTAGATAACAAGTTACTAGATGATAAATTTCATCGCCCATATTCACCTTAGATTTCTGCATTTTGTTTAGGACCTTGAAGACTTCCTCGGTCATCGAAATTTTGCAGAGCTCCTTAATGAAGACTGAGTAGGACTTCTGAGTGGCTCTAATCCCTCTCTCCTCCATGGTTTCAAAGACCTTCCACGCAAGAGATACCCGATTTCGGCGAACATGAGCAGCAATGATAGGCATGAATGCCACACTATCTAATTCAATCCCACTATCCACCATCTCCTCAAACATAGCACTGCCTTTCTCATACTCATTCAGGTTGAAATGGTAATGCATCAGCTCTGTGTAGGTCGAAGTTGCAGGCAAGAGTCCAGATTCTTTCATATTGTGAAATAAAGCTAATGCTTTGGATATCTCTTTTTTCCTCAAGTGCCCACTAATTATGGTCCCATAAACCTTCTCATCAACCACACCCCTTTTCTTCATTATGCCCAGGATCTCCACAGCATCATTAATCCCATCAGCCTTGCATAATCCCTTTACCAAAGTCTCAAAATATTCAGGATTGAAAGTAAAATCCTTCTTGCTCTGCAGATGATGAATTAACTCAAAAGCGTTTTGGATTCTTTTTGAAATGCAAAAGCTCTTTAGCACAAAGGAATAGACCTCGTTTTCGGGGATATGAGAGGAATTTATCATGCCATCTGCAACTGAGTATACTCCATCTATATCCCCAGCAACAGCTAAGCAGTTAAGCAGCAGTTTATATGTTTTGATATCTAGCTCTAGCCCCCCCAAATCCTTTTGAGCCATCTCATTGTATAAATGTAAAGCAATTTCCCCTTTTCCAGAAGCAGAAAGCAGACGAATCATCACTCTGTAAGCTCCCGCATCAGGTTCACAACCAGCTGCATTCATCTTATCGAACATCAACAAGGTCTTCCCAATCAGCTTCGCCTTCCCATATTGCATAAGGACAATCGTCCACGTCTTGACATTTTTCAGGCATTTCCTCTCTTCCATCTCTTTCATCAAATTCTCAACCAATCCAAACTCCTTCGCTTCCCCGGCTATGTACAGCATAGTGTTGTAAACCTCAGTGGAGAAACAACTTCCACTTCTCAGCTTCACCCAATTGAAGAACCTCATAGCCCTGCCTGGCACTTTAAAGCATCTCTTCAATACCTTGTCAACTATATCAGGATCAATCTCGAAATCCCCATCATCCAAGCATTTCTCCATTGAAATCCCAATATTTTCAGCCCTGACAATCTCGGCGATCTTCTGGACAACTGGGCTAACATCGTTTCTACACGAGATTTCCATCTGGGCATCTCTTTTAGTGGAACTGGAGACTGTGTCTGTTCCCACCTCCGCCGTCAATTTCTCATCGGCATTTTGGCGAACACCTTGTATGCGTTGCCCGTACACTACGTCTTCATCAGCAATTCCGTCGATGGGTTCTTTGGAGATGAAATTCCCAGGTCGGATTCGATCCAGTTTTAGATTTTCGCTTCCTAAAATTTCAATGATCTCATTGAACAGAGAAGAATTCGCTTTCTCAGTGGACAGGGTCTTCGAGTGAACCTCTGAACGAGCTCGAGAGTGAGGTTTAGATGATGATGTCTTCTTCGTCTCCGATATGGTAGAAAAGCTGCAGAGCCATACATGCTTGGATTTGCTTCTAATACCTGGAATCATGGATCAAGCCCTTGCAGCATCACCCAATTCCCTTCTATAGCAAGCAAGCAAGAGTTCAGAGATGATGCAACGAACCCACCCTACAAGTAAATTAGTAATCAACTAACCATCTGTGTGATATTCTACCAGCTATTTACCGAAGAGAGGCTCTCTTTCTAAAAAACTAGCTTAAATAGACACCTGCTCAGATAAGTCCAGGTAAGGTAAAATCTGGAAGCGTTTTAGTAAACGTTTCTCTAAGTAGAAGTCCAGATTTCTAGATAAGAGATACTTAAGACCTAACCGCGTTAGTGTCAGAGAGACATTTCACAAAAAATATGGAAGATATCCACAATACCCACCTGGTAAATCTCTTACTGACTGCAACTGTTGCTGCTTTTGTGGCAAGAAAGACCATAAATCGGACAGTTGTCCCGAAGCAGACAAGAGTATCCTGATGGAAAACTCCTCAGAACTGTTCTATGAGCCCATTTGGGAAAATGAGATAGACTCAGACGATGACAGTCTATACTCGATCGTCTCTAAATACTCGTCCGACGAAGCAGAAGATGACGAAGTTCCCTTTTATCATAAACTAAGTTAGTTGCGACTAGCTATGATCAGAGCGGAGGGTAATGAGCAAGATCCGGTATCGCTCCTAAACGAAGGAATGAACCAAGGATCGAGTCTCGTTCACTCTTTAGATGCTGACGTCCCTTCAGAAGGAAGAGACTGTCAAGACTGGACCATGCCTCGTGTCAGTTCGTCAGAGGTTTACAACGGGTCCTGGATTCCTTATAGAGAGACAATTAAGGTGATCGAAAAAGAGGTCACGACTGAAGTGTCCCAAAGAGATGATGGAACCTTCGTTGTGCCTCTCCTAACGTCCCACGACATACAACAGGCAGTAGGAAAAAAGGCCCAGTATGTTCACTATGGGATAGTCTAGATTGGCATAGATCCGTTGGTCAGAAAGGGCCAAGATATACCGATCCTAATTGTCGTGGTCGACGGTAATACAGGAGATTTCTCTAGATCTATACTCGGCGGAGTAAGGGCTAATCTACATTCAGGAGCATCCTGGATTAAAATAGTACCTGACCTCCACGTCGATCTAAGAGATCGGAGTGCAAGGCAATCCCTAGAAGTACGGGTTTCCACCAAAGATTGGCAGAATGCCTTATGACGCAGCCCAGATAGGAGATGCATCAGATTAATGGCCAGACTGTATCTAAAATACTATAACACTGGAAGACCGGCCCTAAGGAGAGGAGTCAGCAGATTTACGCAGCTATATCAAAATGAAGCGTCAGGCAGTGTTAGGAGCTTTCAACCAGAATTGGTCAATGCAAAGCTTTTGAGTTGGCTTAGTGTTTAGCTAAACTCCGAAGATCGACATAAGACTCTTTTGTCCGGATCAGTAAGACAGTTGGCAAACCAGTTAATCATTTCAGAGCCTAACGATTCGGGATCATCAAAGATTCAAACGAATGAAGGCTCTCTCTTGGAAAGTGACGAACCTGCGGTCCTACGAACATCAGTACCATCTATGAGTCGATCCAGTTTTGGATCCACCAGTAGGAGGGTCGTTGGACATAGGCTCGTGAAACTTCCAATTTATGAAGACGACGACGGTTTACAACCAAATTAGAACCAGACACGACGTCAGCAAAAGGTTTAAGGCACTAACAAAGAGTGTTGTCATATCAGCAGACCGGATGGCACGGGTTATTCGGTCTGGTCATATCTAGTTATTTTACAGCTAAGCTTTATATATATATAAAAAAAAGAATAGTGCTATGAATAGTAATTCGTGAATAGTGCTATTCATAATTCGATCCGAACTCTACGGATCAAAGTGTGTGTTTTGCTTTTTGGATAGTTTTTATTTCTTTTTATATTAGTGGGTCCCAACATGTTGGTAGGGATCCATTTTAGTTCTTTTTAAAGTAGATCTTAGTTTACTTTAAGGCTTTTAAAAGCCCTTTGTATTTGCCTACATAAGCAAACCTCGGGCTCCTTTCTCCCGGGAGGAAAAAACCAGTTGGAATAACAAAGGTGTTGTTTTAGAAAGACAAAGTCTCACTCTTCGAGTCTTCTGAAAATAAAAATTTGTAGAGATAAAACTAAAAATCCCTTCTCCATCAGTCCATCGCTGCCGGGGCGCCTAAGCGTTGTAAGACTCATTCCGAAAAAGTACCCGCGGGGGAAGCAAGAAGCGGAGCCTATCGAGCTGGGCTTCAGGGCGGTGTATTTTTGGAGGTGGGTGATATTTTTATTTTTGCGGATGATTATTTTTTAGATGTCTCATTTTAATCAAAACTAGCCCAGTGTTATTCCGGTTTTTACCCCAGAGGGCCGTACCGACCTCAATATAAGAGAGTTTCCAGCTGTCCAGTTGCGATACCCAGAGCGAGCCTCTCTTCTCTAAAAATTTGAGCCCTTTATCCCGAGAGGATAAAACACCCGCGGGGGAAGCAGGAAGCCGAGCCTATCGAATTAGGCTTCGAGGCGGTGTATTTTTGGAGGTGGGTGATATTCTTATTTTTACGGATGATTATTTTTTGGATGTCTCATTTTAATTAAAACTAGCCCAGTGTTATTCCGATTTTCTCCCCAGAGGTCCATACCGACGTCTATATAAGAGAGTCTCCGGCTGACCAGTTGGGATACCCAGAGCGAGCCTCTCTTCCCTAAAAATTTGGTATCAGAGCCCAGTTAGAAGTTTTTCGGGCAGGATATTGACTTTATCACACGCCAGTGGAAGTAGTCCAGGCAGTGTATCCAAAAATATCAGAGTGTGGAAGTACCCCTAGACAGGATATTAAAAATTTTGCCAGACAGTGTTCTTGGCAGAATAAGTAAAATTTATCAGCGCCTTGACAGTGTTCTTGACAGGATAAATAGAAAAGCCCCAGTAGGGCAGATAATTAAGTTTTAATCGCCTTGATAGTATTCTTGGCAACATATCAACGATGTCTAAGGACGACAAGCCAAAGCCTGTCCAAGAGACGATTCGTGACATAGCAAGAAGCTATGAAGAACAGATGGGGGGGAACCAGTTCTGATATCCCTGAATTATCGCACGCCCAAAGTAGTATATCAGGAAGATATACAGAGAGGGACTATGCCTATAAAATCCCAAATAATCGAGAGGTTCAGAGTGCCCTCAAAGACATAGATGCCACTCAGGAACTTTCCGGTCTAACTCGAGAAATAAAACAATCTCAAGCAGAGTTAAGTAAAATTCTTTCTAAAGAAACTTGGAAAGAAGGGGATATAGAGAGCATTCAAGATAAAATAAACAACCAACTTGATAAGGTAGAAAACCTTCAAGAGACACGGCTAGCAGAGGCAGATGCCTTTGTAAAAAATAACTCCGTTAGAAGAGAAGGACACTCAGAAGGAGGACCTTCAGGAGCTGAGTCTAATTGGAAACCAATACGGTTCCCAGAGGTCGAACCAAGGGCAGCAAAGCCCATATGGTAGTCCTTGATGATAGAAGCCACACCGTGCGAGCGAAAGAAGGTATCTTTCAAAGATATGCTCCAATCAACAGCTAAATCGACAAAGCGATCGATTAGCTATCCCAGTCGGATCTAAGAGGAGTACCGACCAAGAAATAGTCCTTCTGAGAATGTATATCAGAACGGCACTATCCTACGACTTGACTGCGAAAAGTACCCCGCAGCAGCCATAGATGATTGGGCTCTGGATCTTCGATATAAGATCCTTAGTCTAGGCGTTGAGGCATGGACAATAGCACATGCCTACAAGTTCATCATCACAACATTACGAGGGAATGCTGGGCGATTTTGGAAAGTTCTTCAAAGGAACTCTGACGTAAGCACTATTATCCTTAACACCATCAGCACCCCAGACGAAGTGATAGCCATAGTAGAAGATTTTCTCAAGCAAGAGTTTGTCGGATACTCGCTTGTCGACCGAGGCGATGAATTGGTAGAAAAAGCCAGAATGGCCATAACCAAGATCCAAATTTGCGATATGTGCTACTTCGAGGAATATATATGCGAGTTTCAGCATTGGTACTACAAGCTAGGCCCTCAGGATCAGGCCTATGCTAAAGAAGTATTTATCTAGAAATTACCAGGCAGTTGGCCAGAACTGGTATTTCAGGCGATAAAAAAGAGACTCGAGAGTGATCATGAGATCTCAGACACTCTCGGAGTATGGGCCGAATCGGTTCGGCAGATGATTAGGCTAAGCTGCATGCAAAGGCACGTCTTACAAGACGAGCAAAGCATGCCCTATATCAATCCGGCATGTTGCACCAAATCCAATGGTGTAGCTGGACGATATGGGTGCACCCAGGAGGGTTCTGCAGCATGCCCACAAAGGCCTGACACGAGTTGCTCTAGTGGTCAGTGCCATAAGACACCTGGTCAGGATAAGCCCAAGCGAGGCAAAACCTAGAATCGTTTTAGTAAACGTTTCTTCAAGCAGAAGTCTAGACTACCAGATAAGAGATACTTAAGACCCAACCGCGTCAGTGACGACGTCAGGGAGGCATTTCACAAAAAATATGGAAGATATCCACAATGCCCGCAAGGTAAATCTCTTACTGACTGCAACTGTTGCTGGTTTTGTGGTAAGAAAGGCCATAAATCGGGCAGTTGTCTCGAAGCAGACAAGAGGAAAGGAAGCCTCAAGAGTATCTTGATGGAAGACTCCTCAGAACTGCTTTATGAGCAGATTTAGGGAAATGAGATAGACTCAGACGATGATAGTCTATACTTGATCGTCTCTGAATACTCGTCCGTCGAAGCAGAGGATGACGAAGTTTCCTTTTATCATAAGCTAACTCAGTTGCTCCTAGCTATGATCAGAGCGGAGGGTAATGAGCAAGATCCGGTATCGCTCCTAATCGAAGGAATGGACCAAGGATCGAGTCTCGTTCACTCCTCAGATACTGACGTCCCTTCAGAAGGAAGAGACTGTCAAGACTGGACCATGCCTCGTGTCTGTTGGTCAGAGGTTTACAACGGGTCCTGGATCCCTTATAGAGAGACAATTAAGGTGATCGAAAAAGAGGTCACGGCTGAAGTGTCCCAGACAGATGATGGAACCTTCGTTGTGCCTCTCCTGACGTCCCACGACATACAGCAGGCAGTCGGAAAAAAGGCCAGGTATGTTCACTACGGGATAGTCCAAATTGGCATAGATCCATTGGTCAGAAAGGGCCAAGATCTACCAATCCTAATTGCCGTGGTCGATGGCAGTATAGGAGATTTCTCTAGATCTCCACTAGGTGGAGTAAGGACTAATCTACATTCAGGAGCATCCTAGATTAAAGTAGTACCTGACCTTCACGTCGACCTAAGAGATCGGAGTGCAAGGCAAACCCTAGAAGTACGGGTTTCCACCAAAGACTGGCAGAATGCCTTAAGATGCAGCCCAGATAGGAGATGCATCAGATTAATGGCCAGACTGTACCTAAAATACTATAACACTAGAAGACCAGCCCTCAGAAGAGGAGTCAGCAGGTTTACGCAGCTATATCAAAACGAAGCGTCAGGCAATGTTAGAAGCTTTCAACCAGAATTGGTCAATGCAAAACTTTTTAATTGGCCTAGCGTTTGGCTGAACGCATGTGACCGACATAAAACTCTTTTGTCTGGATCAGTAAAACAATTGGCAAACCAATTGATCATTACAGTGCCTAACGATTCGGGATCATCAAAGATTCAGACGAATGAAGGCTCTCCCTTGGAAATTGACGAACCTGAGGTCCCTCGAACATCAGTATCATCCATGAGCCGATCCAGTTTTGGATCCACTAACAAAAGGGTCGTTGGACATAGGCTCGTGAAACTTCCGGTTTATGAAGACGACGACGATTCATCACTAAATTAGAATCAGAAACGACGTCAGTAAACAGATCACGGCACTAACTCAGCGTGTTGTCATATCAACAGACCGGATGGGACGGGTTATTCGGTCCGGCCAATCAAACTAGTCACGATCACGGACTAGAATAACATATCGTATCCCATCGAGGTGACGCATCACACGTAGCTGATCGAGAGGAGATCAACCCCCTTGTAGTCTGTGTGACTTCCCATGACACAATCGCTCAAAGCATGGTGGCTAAACACATTTAAGTCAAGCTATGAGGAAATCAAGACTCTATAACATGCATGATATTCCAACTCATAATGATAACAACAAATGGTATCCACAGCAACACATGCTAACATTAACCAGAATCACAACAGGACACACGGGACATAGCATATTCCAATATATCAATAAAGGAGACTCAAAAATATATAGGAACGATCAAGAAGCCCATTAATCAGAGGATAAGGAGAACTATCCGTATACTTACATCCCTCTAGCCAATACTCAATCCAAGCTACTGATTAGGCTTATCAAGCCTTTGACCATCCACAGGCTTCTTGCCTACACATATGAGTACATATATATCTCATCAACCACTCATCACAAAATATATTAACTCTCTTTAATTTATTACTTCCGTTATTATTTATGTGTGATGGTCAAATTATTCCGTCGAGGGTCCCACTATTATTTTTATACGCTTCCATAATATGTACAACTTTTAATATAATATTTTAATTATTTTTAAAATACATTTCATTTCTCCAATAATCCTCCTCACTTTATTTATAAACATAACATACAACACAATATACTCGTTTACCCATTTAGTATATTTTTATACAACTTTAACATTTTACTTTACACCTTTACATAGTTATGTTCATCACATCATTTACACATTATTTACAACACACTTTATCACTCCATTTAACATATTTTATACTTTTACCATTTAAGTATTTATACCCCTTTTAATATTTATTCTTTTACCCATTTCTTAATTATTTATACCATATACACAATTATATACACACTCACACGCACAAACACAATACGTACACACACACTCACACGGTCAGCAATGTCATCTCCGGCCAAGCCCACCGGTGACCACCAATGCCTCGTCGGATACGGCCAATTCCGACGACAGCGGCGGTGGAAGCTGGGCAGCACCGGCAAGGGCCACAGCCCCTGTCATCTCCATTTCTCCCTTGTTCTGGCCGAGCCGCTGGGCGGCTCACCAGGCAGCCGCACGTCGGCCGGAGGTCAGTGACCCACGAACCACCACCATCACCCCGGCCATCGCATAGCTTCCACTCGCCGCCATCCCCGCCATCGTCTAAAGCTCCATAACCACCGAACCCAAACATGAAATAAAATAAATCTCACACAAATCACGCACACAATCGGTAGATCGGGGCAAGGAGAACGAGATTCAGGCTTTACCTTCCCCGATTTAAGCTTCCTCGCCGGGTGAGAGAGAGGGAAGAGAAATAAAAGTGGTATTGATTGAGAGAGGTGTGTCAGATGAGTTGATGGGAGGGATAAAATATGTAGAATTTATGGGCAATTGGGGTAATTCACGGGTACTCTTCGGTAGACATACTCGAGCGAATCCCGGAAAGCAAAAGTAGCGGGTTCCCGCTCTCATATCAACTAATATCTTCACAATATTTTCCCCCATTGTAATAATTGAACACTTATTTTAATTATATGATGTACGTAACCCTTTCCCGATAAATTTAATTACCATCCCAAATACTTTATTTAATATTTATTTAATTAATTTGTTAATCACCCTGTAATGAACCCGAACAACCAGAGTGGTCTCGATGGCTATCTGAATCCGATTACGCGAAACAGGAGATCTCAACCAGAATAGTCTCAACGGTGAGAGTGGAAATGGAGGTGGAAGTGAGATTTCTGAAGCTAGTCTCGACGGAAGGGTAAGCTACTTGCTAGCTACTGCTACTTCTAAGGAAGCTAAGGAAGAAGAAGATAGCTATGAAGAATTAAGTTTTCAATTAATTGATGTATCCTGCCGATTATAACTCGTAGCCTTTATATAGGCTCTTAATTACGTAATGAGGAGGAAAATACAATAATTCCTGAATTAACACGTGTAATGGAGACCAAGAATATTCTTCTGCCAATAGTACGGTTCCTAACATTCTCTTTCCAATCAGCCTTAACGGTATTTGTCTTTATCCACGTAGGCAGCTGGTCATGGCGTTAATAAGTCAGGGCGGCAGGGAGTGAAGGCGTTGGCAGCCTATGGCGGCAATAGCTAATTAAAGCTATGGCGACGACTCCACTTATCTTGTAAGACTGAGCACCTAGCAGTGAGGGGAAAGCGTGGATGTTCTCCTTAAGATGTGAGTAGATGATTGATGTGCCCGGTCTCCATGTACTCATCTTATTCTGTTCAGAAGGATCATCCAACGCCACCGTTATTCTGTCAACCTGGCGCCAATGAGCTTTCTTTTCATGGCGTCAGTAGCCTTTATCTTCTCAATGGAGTCTTGTCAACTCTTCCAACTTGGCATGGGAAATCAGGACAACATGAGAATCATCATGGTCTGCCAAGGTGATGAATAAACATAAGGGTTTTGCTGATAAAGGATACCGTCGCCCTGGAGTCTTCTTCCTTCAAGGCCCGACGCCACATAGTTGCCGCCATGGGAGATTCTACTTCAAGGGGTCCATGACATCCCCTCCCCCTTAAGACTCAGCTTGTCCTCAAGCTGAAAATTTGGGAAACTGCCGTGTGATAAATGACTTATCCTCCCAAGTTGTCGATTCCGTTGACAAGTTCTCCCACTCAATGAGCCATTGCTCCACCTCTCTTCCTCGTCTTCTGATTCTCCTTGTATCTAAAACTGAAGAGGGATGGATCACCAAGCTTCCTTCATTGTTCATCAGAGGGGGATCTAAAACAGAGGCGGCACCTTCGCCTACCTTCCTCTTGAGTAGGGATACGTGGAAAACAGGGTGTATGGCGGTAGATGAGGGTAATTCCAGCTTGTAAGCTACAGGTCCCACTACAGCCAAGATCTTGTAAGGCCCATAATACCGTGCCGCAAGCTTCAGGTTCTTCCTCAGGGCGAGGGAAGTTTGCTGGTAGGGTTGCATCTTGAGGAACACGAACTCTCCTTCCTTGAAACTTTTCTCAGTTCTCCCCTTATCCGCGTAATGCTTCTATCTCTCTTAAGCTGGTTGAATATTCTCTCGTAGCGTCTTGTTAAGCTTCTCCCTAGTGGTGGCCAACTCTTCCACCGCCGCCACGGATGTATTAAGCTTGTTACTCAAGTGAGATTGTGGCGGTGGATACCCATACAGAGCTTCAAAGGGGGTCATTTGGATACTGTGGTGGTAATTGGTATTGTAGCACCACTACGCCATGGCAAGCCAGATGCTCCATTTCTTTAGCCCTTGGAGGGTCATGGCCCTCAAGTAGTCTTCCACACATCTATTCACCCTCTCGGTCTGGCCATCGGACTGTGGATGATAAGCAGTAGACAAGTTTAGCTTGGCCCCGTATAATCTGAAAAGTTCTTGCCAAAACAAGCTTGTAAAGATTTTGTCTCGATCCGAAACCATCCTCATCGAGACGCCATGCAGTCGGACCACTTGATCTAAGAAGAGATGGGCAACTCGGGGCGCCGTGAATGGGTGGGCTAAGGCCATGAAATGGGCATACTTTGTGAATCGGTCCACCACAACCAATATACATTCTTTCCCATCAGAACGTGGTAAACCCTCTATAAAGTCTATACGAACGTCCTCCTAGGCTTGCTTGGGTATGGCGAGGGGTTGGAGGAGGCCGCCATAACCTTGGCTTGGTGCCTTGGTTCTCTGGCAAGTATCACATTCTTTAACATATTTTGCCACATCAGCTTTGAGGTGTGGCTAATAGAAACTTCTCTTAACACGGCGCCAGGTAGACTGCTCGCCGCCATGGCCTCCCTCGGAAGATTCGCGGCAAGAGGCAAGGATTTACTTCCTCAACTGACCAGTGCTCCCCACATATAGCCGCCCCTTGTATCTTATCGTTCCATCTTGTATCGAGTATGAGCCATGCTCTGGCGGCGAGGATTGCCGATATCTCTGAGCAGGGAACTAATCCTTGTCACCATGGGGTCTTGACATAGCTGGCCTCGACCTCACTGATCCACTCAGGAATTACCGTTGACACGGCCATATATTATATGCTGAACCTTTTGGAAAGGGCGTCGGCGGCAACATTCTCACATCCTTTCTTGTACTGAATGGTATATTCAAATCCCAGGAGCTTCGACATTCCTTTGACTTGAGCGCAACTGCTGAGCTTCTGCTCTAGTAAGTACTTGAGGGACTCGTGGTCAGTTTTGATCCCGAAGGGTTGACCCATCAAGTAATGCCTCCATTTCTAGACGGAGATAACACAGCCAGTAATTTCTTCTCATATGTCGATAACCCTTGATTATGTGGACATAGAGCTTTACTGTAGTAAGCAATGGGACGTCGATCTTGCATTAGCACTGCTCCAATCCCGCATCCTGAGGCGTCGCATTCCAGGATAAAAGTCTTAGTAAAATCAGGAAGTGCCAGAACCGGCGCCTTGCACATAGCATCCTTGAGAGTATTGAAGGCGGTCTCGGCCTCTGAATTCCACTTGAAGGCATCTTTCTTTAACAGGCTTGTGAGTGGCTTGGCAATAATCCCGTAGTCCTTAATGAACTTGCGGTAGTAGCCAGTAAGTCCAAGGAATCCCCTCAACGCCTTGACATTCTTGGGCTTCGACCAGTTCTTCATTGCCTCAATCTTCTTGGGGTCAGTTCTTACTCCGCCGCCATCAATGATGTGTCCCAAGTACTCCACCTGTTCCTGCCCAAAAGAACACTTGGAGAGTTTGGCGTAGAGCCGGTTAGTTTGGAGGGTCTGGAGGGTGATTTTTATGTGGTGTTCATGTGTTTTGGCTGTAGGGCTACAAACAAGGATGTCATCAAAAAAGACTAGTATGAAGTGGCGAAGGTGGGGTTTGAAGACCTCGTTCATCAGAGATTGAAATGTGGCGGGGCCGTTGGTTAGGCCGAAGGGCATGACTCTAAACTCATAGTGGCCTGCATGGGTACGAAAGCCTGTTTTGTGGATGTCTTCGGGTTTGATCCGTATCTGATAGTAGCCTGACTGAAGGTCTAGCTTGGAAAATATCTTGGCGCCATGAAGTTCATCCAGAAGGTCATCAATGAAAGGAATGGGAAATTTGTCTTTGATGGTCATGGCATTGAGTTGACGGTAGTCTACACAAAAGCGCCATGTATGGTCTTTCTTTTTGACCAAAAGGACGAGGGAAGAAAAGGGGGAGTGGCTTGGTTGAATGACACCTGCAGTGAGCATTTCATCTACAAGGCGTTCAACTTCGATTTTCTGTTGGTGACTGAAATGGTAAGGTCTTAGGTTAACAGGTTTTGAGTTTGGGAGGAGAGGTATTGCATGGTCATG